>JANZXR010041453.1:0-13634 GCA_027575705.1 Erythroxylum echinodendron | reverse complement strand
ACGCCACCCTCGCGGGGCACGGATTCGGGTATCACGATCGATATCGGGTTCGGGTTCGCGGGAGTGGGGTGTTACAAATAAGCCCCTATTGTTTTCTTCAAAACCAAGGAAATTTTAAAATGTTTTCAATTGTGTTATAAAGGTGCCGTTAAGGCTATTCAAATGCTTTGGTAATGTGTCACATGTTTGTATATGAATTGTGTTATTGATCTATTAAAAGAATGATGAAAATGATTTTTTAAAGGATATTGATCTTTGAAATGATATCATGGTTAAGAAATCAAGTTTTGGAAAAATATTGTTGAGGCAATATGTTTACAAGTTATGAACTGCGTGATTATGTGAATTTGTGGTGGTCCCCTAAATTAGGTCAAGTGTACTTTGACAAAAAGGTTTCTCAATATACTCCCATAAGTGGCATGGAGCTCCTTCATATACTCCCATAAGTTCACGGCTACACAAGACCATTAAGTGGAATTGCGATAATACATTCTCTTCACGGCTACATAGGACCCTTATGGGAAATGTGTAGTATGTTCTATTTTGGATCCATCTAAACCATATGATGTGCTTATGTTTTGAAAAATTTATTGAATGCATGATTTGAATTGCTTATAAAGTGTTTGATGATTTGAGAATTGAGAAATATGTGTTTATGATTCAATGTAAACTATTTCAACAGTTTTGTTTGTTACTGGTTATAAAACTGTTACCCATGAGCTTTAAGCTCACCCCCTCCTTCTTCCTTCCCATCTTCAGGCAATGAACAAGTTATCGAGTGCTCGAGTCAAGAGTCAAGGCATCACTCCAGTTTGCATGTTTTTTTTTGAAGTTAGATTATGTGAAACAATGCTTTAGTCGCATTTTAAGCGATTCTAGTTTTTATAAACTTTGTATCTTGGATTATGGTATAAGGGGGCTCGAAATGTCCACTAAAGCGTTGTAAAACTCTTATTTTTGATATTAATGAAATATATGTCTATTTTGTATATGATTCTTCTTATGTTTTTGTAAAGTATTCGATTTTAGAAATGAGATTAAGATTTTGAGAGTTTGTTTGTGGTTAGGTTCTTATCCTTTTTTGCTTTTAGGTTGTACAAATAAATGTGGTTGAAAGATTTTAATTTTGCATTCTAGTAAGATAGGTAGCTTAGGTTTTAAACTTTGCTGCAAGGGTTTTCACCATGGCGAAGCCAAGAGTTCACCGCGGCGTAATTCACGTGGCGACTTTGCCACGACGAAGATTATACTTTTCGCCGCGGCAAAATCGACTAGCATAAGTTCGTCGTGGCGAAGCCCTCCTTTGCTTCCGAATGATTTCTCTTTCAAATCTCCAACTTCTAAGCCCTTGTCCATGTTCAAGCTTCACGATCCCAAGTCCAATGTTTGGCTCTGAAAACAAGGTCCAATATCCTTGGCCATTTGTCACTCAATCACTACTGCCATTTGTCACTTGATTTCCTATTCCAAATGTCTTCACTCAATTCTACTACCATGTGTAGCTTATTTCATAGGCTTAGTCATCCTAAATTTTCTTGTGCCAATTTGACATTTTTCCTAACAACTAAATGCCCATTTTAATTCATCGATTTTCCAATTGGAACAATTAATTCCAAATTTATTAATTATAATCCACCAAACTAAAATTTAAGACATAAATAATACACAATTCACATCATGATCATTTTAAACCTTTCATACCCCGAAATATGTCAATTGAGTGGATATACTATTTTGCAATGTTTACTAAATCATGATTCATGTGTGCATGCGAATATTATGCATATGAATGAAATTCACTTCATAAAATTTGAAATGATATGACTCAATAGTTTACGATTCTAACCCTCAGTAAGTTTTGGAACTCGGGCTATTACATAACCTTTTCTTACTTTTTATTTATCTATGCTTATATTGCATACATTAGGGAAAATGTGCAATTTGATTTCTTAAGCTTATTATATAAACTTAGTTATTAAATCTTATTAGCTGATATTTTGAATTAGTTAAAGTCTGTCTAAAATTCTTAAGATTGCTATTAATTATTGAATTGAATTATTACACAAAAGTATGAAAGAATAGAGTTGCTTTTATATGATATATCTTTAATAATAATTAAAAAACTTAATTTGAATGAAAATTGTATATTGTTTACATACATAAGACCTTTTGTGAGCTTAAAAGCAAATACGTCATTATTTAAGCTCTTTTATTCTTTCATGTGTTATATCATGCATAGTTGGATGCTTCTACATTTTGCTTTTATTATTCATATTGAGACCAAATTTGTTAATTTAGAAGCATTAAAATGATAAAGGCATTTAGATTCTACATTCTTTTAGTATATTTTATTGGTAATTATCCTACCATATCTAATCCATTAGGATTAACTAATTTCGAGACTTTGGATTATAACCACATTACTAGCCCCTACATAGTCTTTCTTAAAGCCTTTTTTATTATCTTAAAACGTAAAGGTTATTTACACTTACTTGATTGCTTGAAACTTAAAATTAAAAAAGGTCTAATTTTTTTAATTGTGATACATGATGAATTCTTAAAAAACAATATTGCAAGCATGATAAAGAAATAAAAAATAAAATTAAAATTGTTAATGTTATGGTATCAATGGACTTATGGTGGGAAGGACCTATATTATGAAGAACTAAGTTTCTTAAGACTTCGATTTTGTAAATTTCCTTTAATTTTATTAATTTTCATTATCCCTATCATACCTTACCTAAGCCACATTAAAACCTTATAATAAGACCTTTTTTTCTAGTTTACTTATATTATAGTGGTGAAGATATGATTTTATTACAAGCTTATGGGTAAGAATCCTTCTATGCTTGAGAGTTCCTACATTTTTCACACTAAACATTTGAATTCATTAAGTGAAACCTTGCTGAATGTGTAAAAAATTGTACTTTTTATTTAAATTCGATGTGATTATTATTGATATTGACTTATAAAGGTTAGTTCTAGGACAACCTAAATCATAATTTGATCAATATGATACAATGATTTAGAGTGTGGATGGATAGGTTGAGTTTAATAAGGGATGGATGTTTGTAAGATTGATGATTTAGATTACGATTTGGTTAAGGACAAGCAAAAACTTGAGTGTGGAGATATTTGATAAATGATTATTTAACTATATTTATATACCCATATTTAATGTGTTTTGCTTGTTATTTAATAGTTTTATAGTATTTTTGGTACTTAATTCACTTTAATTATGTTTGTAGGTGATAATCACCTTCTTAGACCAAAAGGAGAAGAATTTGGACGAAATTACAGCATAAAATGAAGATTTGAAGCAACTTAGAGATACATGGTCATGTATAGTGATCGCGTAAGTCACTGTAAACATGTGAAAATTTGAAAATATTGTTTCTAACTATGTATATTACCTATGTAAGTCTTTATACTTGTGTAAAATCACGAATTCATATCTTATATGATGTCTCCTACACGATCGTGTGAGTGACCATGTATGTCCCAAAATCCCTAAGTTTTCCAATAAAAGGATGTTATCGAAGGCATATTAAAAGGAGGTGAGTTTTAGAGTGTTTTTAGTCATAAAAACACATAAAAGAGGCAGTTCTTAACAAAGGATGAGGAAAACATGAAGATTAAATCATAAGATCTGATAGATAACATCATCTAAATTACAAAAAGATTCATTAGAGATAAATGGGAGATTTAGAATATGATTTCTTTTATTTATATTTTTTCTTCTGAATTCTTTTTATTGGTTTTGTTTTCTTTGAGTAGGAAATAAATTATTTGGTGCCTAGGTTTGATGAACCTAGGTTATGATGACAATATGATTTAATCTTTTATTCAATGAAAATTTATTGATTGGTTTATTATGATTCAATTATGCATTATATTCTTGAACTAATATATCCAGAATATCAGTCCATTATTTAATTTCATATGATTAAGATTCAGAATTCTTTTTTTCTGAATAAATCTACCATAATTGAAAAAAGTTGTATGCAAACCTAGAGATAGATTGGCATAAATCATTTAGATTATGGTCAAACCTAATAGTGAAATTCATGAATCAGTAATGCAATCTCAAGAGTTTTAACTAAAAAGCTATTTCAGTTAATCAACTAAAGGGATTGTTGTTAATAGTCTTGAGAAAGATATTAACATAAGCTATGAATCTTCAAGGTCCAATAATCAATAATTTAAGTACATGATGAAGGGTTAATATTTAAGAATTATTAGGGGATTCATCACTTAGGTACTATTTACTCCTTATTGATTTTTTTATTATTTTCATTTTTCTGATTTCATTATTGTTTCGATCTTAGTTTAGTTTGTTTATTTTTAGTTTTAATTAATTCCATAATCTGATTCGATGGTTAGATAATAGGAAAAAGGTGAATACTAATACTTACAATCCTTGTGAGATCGACATATGCTTATCAATGCTAGCTACAACTTCACTATGCACCTGCGATTAAAACTGATAAATCTTTATAAGCATAAGAAAAAAATCAACCAGTATCTAATAACCCTTAATAATATAAATAAGAAAGCTTCCTTGAGGATTAGGAATACCTAGGTAGGTAGATGGTGGAGATTTGAGTGACAAACCTAAGATGAAAGATAACAACTGGTTCGAGGTCACGACATCCACTGAAGTGATAATGTAGCTCTTGTTCCTATTAATATGAAGCCAAGATCAAGCACTAAATTCCTCCAAATATCTCATTAAGCAAGCCACTAAGCCTTCATCAACTTTACAAAAAAAAAGTCATCAATAAAAGCAAGATGGGTGATGTCCAGCATGTTACACTTTTGATGACAATTAAAGCCACAATTAACATGCATATTTTTCTAAGTAACGCAGTTAAGTACCTCAATGCATATAATGATGAGATAATAGAAGATAGGATTACCTTGCCTTAGTCCTCTAGACCCTTGATAAGTTGACTAGCTTCCTCATTTATCGAAACACTAAATGAAGTAATGGTTATACATTGGGGGATCTTAAGTAACTAACTTGTTAAAGAACTAGAATACTTGTACAGAGAGAAGCATAAAAGTCTAATTAACTGAGTCAAATGTCTTATGAATATCAATTTTGATAGTACAATTAGCTTTAAAGCCCTTAATATGGTGGTTCTTTAACAATTCCTATGCAAGCAACATATTGTCTTTAATGCTTATACATTATATTAAAGTAGCTTGAGATTGGTTAATTAATGAAGGAATCACATGCTATTATCCAACAACTTAGAGATGATTTTATAAGTTGTATTACAACAAGAAATTGGTCTAAAGCCCCTCAAAGCATTGGGATTATAATTTTTTAAAACTAGATATAAATGAGTGCAATTCCATACCTTTAGAATCTTGACATTATTAAATAACTTATGAATAGCTTTACATACATGGAATTTAATAGAGCTCTAAGTTTATTGATAAAAGAAGCCATTTAACCCATCAGGTCATAGGGCTTTATCAACATTGAAAGAGAATACCCTTATATCATTATTAGTGAAACTCTAAGTAAGAAATTTAAACTTCTTAAGAGATTTTACCTTAGGAACGGATAGGCTATGAAGTAGGTAAGTGGAATTTCCAGCCCCTGGAATTCTTGATACTTTAGCATAGTAATATCTAGTATAGATTTTAAGCTAATTTTGGTCAATGATAATTCTACCCTTATTAGTGAGTAACTGGGTATTCTATTATGATTCCTTCTAACAAATAGTGATATATGGAAGAACTTGGATTTGGATTCCCTATATTTTAACCATAACAACCTTCATTTTTACATAAGAATTGAGGAATGTGGTTTTAAAGCACTTATGTAATTGGACAAGGCTTAGTTTGCCATGATCTTAAGAGGGAAATCATAGAGAGAATCATAGAGTTTATCCTAACATTATCTTGGTACTATTTTGGCTTGATCTATTCCCTCAAAAGTTTCCTTATGTTTACCTTTTAAAAGGATTTGTGCTCTTATTTTATTCTCGTTAGCTTCTTGTGGAATTGGTGACAGGCACAACAAGTCACTCAATATTTATAATCCCTTAGATACAACTTCTTGAAACCCATTCATACCAATAAGGTAGTTAAAGAATATAAATGGAAAAGGAACCCCTTACTGTCTTAAAAAGAACATGAATCTCCATAATGGAATGGTCCAAAAAAAGATTATGATTAAATGAGTTATGATTTAATTGAGTTTGTAGAGCCACGATAAGTTGACTAAAGCCTTGTCCAATTTTCTTCTTAATAACCATTGACCTTTCTGATTATTATACCAATACCATTGACCTTGCTGATTATTAGACCATGTACAGAAATTCCATTATGGCTAAGATTAATGACTTCCAAATTTTGACGACGAGTTTTAAATTCCCCACAAGGTTTCCCTAAGCATCTTTCACCTTCTTATTCCAAAGCCAAAACTGTACAATTAAAGTAACTAATGATGAGTTAGGAATCATTCACTACATTCTTATATGTTACAAAAATATTTTATAAAGAATCTCTTTGGAATGAAAAATTGGATGCATAAATAAAAATGAACTAGGCATTTTCCATACCTTCAATTTCAACTAAAAGATGAATACCTTGGTCATTGCATTGGTAATTCAACACTAAAACTTTAGCCAGATTATATGATAAAATAACCTTTCCCTTATGGTGCTTATTATGCTTGGTAATTACCTTCTAATAAGCCTTGAATAGTCACAAACTTAGAGATTTCTCACTCTTTAATTTTGTTTCAAAAATTAGATAAGTTTGGTTTTATTTCTTTGATATAATTAGCTACCAATTGTTTTTTAATGATTATTAAGACCTCTAACATTTCATATAAACACTATCATTATTTATTAGAGGATTTGTTAACTTTGGACTTAGTTTTTCACCTAGATTTCTTCCTTTCAATGTATATAAAAACTCCTTGAGCAGTATCAGCATCGACTGTAGGGATGTTATGATGTTGCTCTAATTAACCAGCTCCTTGAATTAGAACATTATTAGTAGGCTATATTGGATTATCCTCTTGTCATTGGTTAGGAGATAGAGTAGGCACATCGTTTGTGGTAGGAACTTCCATATTCTGATTAGGGATTAAATATTAAGGCTATAGGAACCATGAACAACACCTAAATCCTTATAAATATCTATTATATAACTTGCTAAATGGTCATTTCCCAATAATATCAATTCATCATAAAACTAGTTTTGAACACCTTACTCATTGGTAGTCATTTCTTCAATTGTTGAGCCAAAGATATCCTTTATTGTCAAGAGAATTTAATGGTATCCTCCACCAATTTATCCTCCCCTCCCAATCTCATCAATGGAACATTTTTAGCCAGGTTATGATCTATATCAATACTAATGCAAATTCTTACATATCCTATGCATATTCTTGATGAAGTTGCTTTGTCCATACATAATAGATTGCCTATTAAGCTCACAAGGAGACTTATCCCTCCATTGGACCAATGTTTGAGTGGAATTAGATGAAAATTTAACCCATAATGGAACCTCTTTATATTTGACATCTTAAATTTTAATGCCAGGTTTCCACATTTAGAAAAAGATTGACAAAACATTCAAGTGCTATAGTCCCTCTTCTATGACTTTCACTGTAACATCCCATTCCCATACTAAGGTTAGAGCCTGGGAATACCGTATGTGAGAAATATTACTAAGAGATTAGAAAAATGCATTTCATACTCATGCATAACATTAGTATACACACATGTGAATTTGATCATTGCACACATTACAATAATTTGTCCACGCACATTTGAGAATTTTCAGGAGATTAAGGGTATTATTAGGACTAGGAAAAATGTCAAATGGCATAACAGTCAAAAAATAATAGTAGAAATAAGTGACAAGTGACAAAATAAATAATTGATATATGATATTGGGATTTAACGATGCATGTCATTTAAAATTGGGAGTCAATTGGATTAGAATTGTGAGACAAATGGACTGATTACTAAGAAAGAGGTAATATTGTAAGCAAGAAGACATTAGCTTTTATTTTTTATTATTAACTAACTAAAAGAAAATAACCCAATTTGTGACATTTAAAAAAAGTCACAGAATCTCAAAAATGTCACAGAATACAATTTGCGACGTTTTAAAAAACGTCATTAAAAACGTCGCAGAATGTAGGGTAGGGAAAAGGTTTCAGCCACGTTTTCTAAAACATGTTACAAAAAACACTGACATTCCATGACGTTTTAAAAATTGTCATTGAAAGATTAATCTTTCTGTGACGTTTTCAGAAAACTTCATGGAAAGTCTTTCCGTAATGTCTTTAAAACATAACTTGTCTCAGTTTTTCTAACTTTTAGCATTTTCGACTGCGACTAAAATTTATAGCCTTTGTCTCTAACTGCTTATTTGTTCTTGATAATGACTTCTTGATTTTTAATAACCGCTTCTAGGTAACTATCATTTAGTTGAGTTCTACAACTTACTCTGACTAAATAATTATCTGATGTGCTAGTGTATCTTCGTGGTTTCGTCTATGTCTTCTTTGTGTCTATGTTGCCTCTGCGTCTGCGTCTGTATAGTCTTTGCGTTTGTGTCTCTGTCTATGTCTTCATCTGTGTCCATATAGTCTTTGGTCTGTGTCTGCGTCTATATAGTCTTTGGGTCTGCGTCTGCATCTGCGCCTATATAGTCTTTGTGTCTACGTCTACGTCTGCGTCTATATAGTCTTTATGTCTATGTCTGCGTCTGTGTCTATATAGTCTTTGTGTCTGCGTCTGTGTCTATATAGTCTTCGCGTCTGCGCACTTAACACTTTTGTCAAAGACGTCCATTTATTTCTAACATTATTATTATTTGATTATCATCAAAATTAATCATCGTAAAGTCCTTTTGACTTAACAATCTCCCCCTTTTTTATGATAACAAATAATCACAATTTTAGACAAATCAAAGTGAATGAATTTTTATTCAACTGATATGAACAACAAATAAGAAGACAACAACAAACAAAGAGTAAGAAGACAGCAAAAAAAAATATATCTAAATTCTATCTTCTTTTCTTCTGTTTTTCCTCTTTTATTCTTCTTTTTCTTGTCTCCCCCCTATTTGTTATCAATCAAAAATGTTACCTCAGATGCTTCATTATTTCAGAAAACATGTGCTGCATCTCTGTTCTGATCAACTTGAGGTCTACTTCTGTTGCAACTCATATATAAGCCAATTCCTCATGAAGATCACCCATTGATTCTTGTAGATCATTAACTGAGTCTTGTAGAGCAGTAACCTTAGTATTAAGTTCTTCAATCTGCGTCACTAAGGCTTCCTGACTCCGCTGCTCAGAATGTCGGACTTCTTTCATGCCAATAGTTTTGACTTTTTGAATTGGACTCGATGGATAGAAGGTTGTAGCAACAGCTGTTTCTGAGGGTAAGACATCTAAGTCTATTATTTTTAGAGTAGGAGGTTTGAAGTATTGTTTTCCTTCTAGGAGATCAAGGTCATTAGTCTTCGTAGTTTAGGAATAGATTTTCCAAGAAGGTGAAGGAGATCTTTAAGTGAGAGTATGAAACTTAAAGGTCTAAAGTGCATAAGCATGTGCACAAAAGTCTCTAAGTTGACAAACATACCTCCAACCTTTATAGATTTATACTGTCCTTCAGTCACCCTGTCAACTACCTGAAAACTGGCATCTGTGGTGAAGCATCCACAATTGCTCCCTGATGCTTTTGAGGTGTGATGGGAAACATAGACTCTTCTTGATTGTACTGCATGACATGCTTTATCTATGTTCCTCACTGCTTCATGAATCTGTTCTTCTGTAAGGTCACCTATTGTTTTGTCAGGGTACATCTTCTATTTCCCTTTGTCAACATTGGGTACAATGTGTGAAGCTTTTAGTTGTAAGTCAGATACAATTTTGATCAAAGTTCTACTCGTAGCTGGGTAGATAGTATACCGATCTTTGGTCATCTTTTGTAGATATAGTTCTAACTTCTCATCCCTCAGAATGCTATATAATCTCCTTTCTTCATGATTGAGAAGATACATAGACCGATTATTGTAGACCGATTATTAATCAAAATAGATTCCATTTGTATCTTGACCAACCTTTTTACAGGTTCTCTGATTATTATTGAGCTTCTGCTTCTTACAGGTACCTCTTCTTCAATCACCTTTATTTTCAAGTCCTTTTTTCTAATAGGACTAAGAGATTCCACTCTGCCTTCAACTGATTTTTCTTTTCGTTGACTCCCAGTTGAAGTGGTTTCTTTCTGACTGGTCTTTAACTTTTTACTTTCTCCAGCCAATCCAGAAGGTGTCTGGGGTTGAGTTCGCTTTCTTTCAAACTCCAATTTCTTCTTAATTCCAGTCTCTTTGTTTGGCTCTGTCTGTACTTGTTGCAGAATAGAGACTATAGATCTTGCGGCTTGTGATGTTATTTCTATCTATTGAGATTGTACACCAAGAGTCATTCAACTTCCTTTCTTCTGTTCTTCTTGTCGGAGAGTTAATACTCCTGGTAATCTCTTTGATTTTTTGACTTGCTCAAAGTTAAGTGTCTCTACCATTCCTTTTACTGACACTTGTTTTCTAGATAGTCTCACCTGGCTTTCTTCTGTTTGCCTTATCGTCTTCGCTTCAACTGCTACTTTAGACGATTTCTTCTTTTCTTCTATAGCCATTCTTTCAGAAGATTGAGGTTTCTTTTTCTCTTTGGGAGTAATATTCCCACTCATACTATGTCTGAATGTATGCTCCCCCTCAATCCTTGTTTTTGGCGTTGAAGTTGTACTCAATCCCATTTTGCCAATGGTCGCTGTATTAATAACACTCTTAATGTTCATCTTCACCCTGTTTCCTCTGTCCAGGAAAATTTTAGAATCTCGAAAAATTCTTGTCAGTAGCATGCCATACGGATAGGCATTAGAGTCTTTCTTCGTCTTCATCATGTACCTAAGAATCAGGTGTGGAAGATTGATAGTCTTCATCAATAGTTGTCACAACGTTCCTTGATCCTATTCTTAGTAGAATGCAGTGAAATAATATGTTGTATTGGCCTTTGGAATAAGGTTCGACGTCTTCTTGTCCTTTAGGTCACTATACCCATAGAGTTGTCGATTTACCAGTGCCTTCTCTAGACGATTTTGAATCATCCATCTAGGGTTGTAAGACACCTCTTTGCCAACACACAGACATCCACTAACCTTCTCGATTAGCTGCAGTGTCTTGATAACCGACAATCTATCCACCATTGATACTACTATATCATCTACCACATTTTCATTCTTCCAGAAATCATACACTTCATTCAAATAAATTGTTTCACAAACCTAAAAGAAGTTTTTCCATCTGATTGCCTTAACTTCAGGTTCAATGTCCATCTGATTCTCCTTCAAAGATTAAAAATCAACATGCTTTCCATAAATCATTGCTTGCTCTATTGTGATATTTAAATAGTAGGAACTTCTCAAGGTAAAGAGATTAAAATCTAAAGATAAGAGTGTAACCGAAAGGTTTCGAAATGAATAGTTGTTTTGAGAGTTCTGCAAAAATCAATTTCAGAAGATTTCAAGAGTTTTCTAGAGTAGGTGTAGTTTTGAACCGTCTAAGAGGATTTCCTTTATATTTCCCTCCAAAAATAATTACCGTCTGTAACTTGTAGTTACTGGCTTTTGAAGAGATAAAACTTTTTATCTTCCTTTTGTAAGAATCGTCTGGGTCATGACGTGTCAGACGATTAGTCTCTAAAGACTACCATATTCAAGTTTCGTCTGATTTCTTTGAATCTTTCTTCATTTAAAGGCTTAGTAAAGATATCTGCCCATTGATAACTTATCTCAACAAATTGAAGATTGACGATTCCTCTCTTTACATAGTCTTGTAGAAAATGATGTCTAACTTCGATACGCTTCACCCTTGAGTGTTGTATTGGATTCTTTGATAGGTTAATAGCGCTTGTGTTGTCACAGAAGATTGGGATTTGTTTTTATTTTACTGAATAATCTTCTAATTGATACTTAATCCATAACGTCTGTGAACAACAGCTTGCAGCAGACATATATTTAGCTTCTGCAGTAGATAGTGCAATTGAGCTTTTCCTTTTACTAGACCATGAAACTAGATTATAGCCAAGAAAGTGACAGCCTCCATTTGTACTTTCCTATCAATTCTGTCTCCAGCGTAATCAACATCACAATAGCCAATTAACCTGAAATCTTTACCTTTCTCATACATTAAACAAAGATCAATAGAACCTGATAGATATCTCAAAATCCTTTTAACAGCAATATAATGAGATTCTCTAGGATCTGCTTGAAATCTAGCACACAAATAGACACGAAACAAAAAATCAAGTCTACTTGCTGTAAGGTAAAGCAAAGAACCAATGATTCCTCTAAAAAGGGTTTGATCAACCTTATTACCTGCTTCATCCTTAGATAAAGGGTTTGAAGGGTGCATAGGAGTTGACATAGGTTTCACCTTATTTATACTATATTTAATCAACAACTCTTTTATATATTTCTGTTGATGAATAAAAATCTTTTCTTCAAAGTGGATAACTTGTAATCCAAGAAAGAATTTTAATTCACCCATCAAGCTCATTTCAAATTCACTTTTCATTAGTTTCTCAAAACTAGAACATAGCCTTTTAGACGTTGCACCAAAAGGAATATCATCAACATATATCTGTACTATGATGAAATCATTCTCAATACATTTTCTAAACAACTTCTTGTCTACATGTCCTCTGCTAAAACCATTTTCAATTAGAAATGAACTTAGATGATCATACCAAGATAGAGGTGCTTATTTTAAGCCATATAAAGTTTTATAAAGTCTATAGACATAATCTGGTTTCTTAGGATCTTCGAAACTAGGAGGTTGCTTTACATACAACTCTGTATCTATAAAACCATTCAAAAAGGTGCTTTTCACATCCATTTTAAACAGCTTTATGTCATGACAAACATCATATACAAGCAGAATCCTAATAGCTTCTAATATAGCTACAGGAGAATATGTTTCATTATAGACTATTCCTTCTTGTTGATTATAGCCTTGAGCTACTAACCTAACTTTATTACGACTTACTCTATCTGACTTGTCTAACTTATTCTTAAAAACCCATCTAGTTCCTATTATAGATTTATTAAGGGGTCTGGGAACCAAAAACCAAAATGTGCATATAGTAAATTGATTCAGTTCTTCTTGCATGGCTAAAATTCAAGCTTCACCTTGATCTTCATCAATTTTCTTAGGCTCCATTTCAGAAATAAAAGCTACATTTGCTTCTCTTCTGAATTTAGACCTAATTCTCACACCGTCTGAATTTTCTCCTATAATCAAATTTTCTGGATGAGAAGACTTATATTTCCAGTCCTTTTTCAGACTAGAATTTTCAAGAACATCTTCTACTTTATCTAGAGGAACATTTAATGGTGACACCTGTTCATTATCACCAAAAGATACTGCTAGGGTTTCATCATCAGTATCATTACTTCTATCTGGTTGAGAGCTATCATCAAACTTAACGTGAATAGATTCTTCAACAGATCCAGAAGTAAGATTATAAACCCTATAAGCTTTAGACGATAAAGAATATCCTAGAAAAAATTCCTGAATAGACCTTAAAA
>JANZXR010041414.1:0-13637 GCA_027575705.1 Erythroxylum echinodendron | reverse complement strand
AAACATCTTATACACTGAATTAGATTCCAATTTCTGCATACCATTTGTATCTCCATGTCTCTAGTTTACCACAAATCAGAAATAATCTCATTTGGATCTGTAGAGCTCTAAAAATTATAAAAATACTGAAATATGTTTAGTGGAATAACATCAATTCATATTATTGAAAAACACACTCACTGCACCTGGCCCACTCTTTTCACTAAATCTTTCTCATTTTATTTTAGATGTCTAGGATTTTTAGTGGAGATGTATAGCAATGTCTTACGAGTCCAATGGTTTACAAATCAAGTAATTTGGGTGTCTAGAGAAGAAGTTATGGTCAAAAGAATCAAACATATTTTTGTCTTCGATCATACTAAACTTGTCTCGAAACAAATGAGATAAATTCCACTAGAAATGTTGGATTGAGATCATTTTAGGATGTTTTCAAATAGAACTTCAAGATCTACAAATTTATTTAAGACTTCACATATTCTATCTTCATAGGGTCGAAAATTGAATAGAAGATAGTATGGAGAAGAAGCAAAATACAGAAGGAGATGACGTCAGCACAGAAGAAACATAGAAGGCAATGACGTCATCACAGAAGAAGTTTTTCTCTTAGCATAACTTTTTCTACAGAGATTGGATTCAATTATGCTTTATATGATTCAAAACAGGAAATAAAGATACAAAAACTTCATGAAGAGCTCAAAGGTCAATTTTATCTTCTGAGGGGTCAACAATGGGACAGAAGATATATAATGAACAGTGACCCAGAAGAAGTTTAGGAACACAGACGATATGTTTCAATTGTCATAACTTTCTTTAGAGGAATCGGATCAAGATGTTCTTTATATGGTTTGAACGAGGATTTCAAGATCTACAACTTCATGAAGACCTTAAATACCAATTATATCATCTAGAGGATCAAATTTGGACTAGAAGATGTTCTGGCCAAAATGAAACGATGCTGACGTCATGAGACGATTGCGGACGTCATTCTAAGACGAATTAAAAAATAGGTATAACTTTCTGTACAGAACTCGGATTCAGGTGTTCTTTATATGAATGGAAATAGAACTTCAAGATCTACAACTCTCATGAAGACCTTAAAGACCAATTATATCTAGAGGATCAAATTTGTACTAGAAGATGTTCTGGCCAAAATGAGACGATGCTGACATCATGAGATGATTGTTGACGTCATTCTGAGACTAATTGAAAAAAATAGGTATAACTTTCTGTACAGAACTCGGATTCAGGTGTTCTTTACATTAATGGAAAGATAACTTCAAGATCTACAACTCTCATGAAGACCTTAAAGACCAATTATATCATCTAGAGGATCAAATTTGGACTAGAATATGTTCTGGACAAAATGAGATGATGCTGACGTCATTTTGAGACGAAGCAAAATGAGACGGTCAAACTGAGACATAAAAAGTCAAACTAAGATGATGAAACCTCATAACTTGTAACGCTCATATCTTTCGACTCTGATATATAAAATTTACAAACTTTATATCGTTAGAAAGCTGGTAAAAACATATACAACTTCCAAGAGATAATTTTGCCAAATCTATCTATGTAAATCCACATTTTCTCCAGAAGTCGAAACACGAATTTCACCCTCAGCTCCCAATATACTGGACCCAGTTTTCACTTCATGACAAATTTTGAGACTCTTTGAGACAGAATTGAATCTCGATTTTTCCATACTAAATGTAGCCATATATCTCTAGGTTAATCCAAATCAAGAATCATCTCGTTTAGACAACTAGAGAAAACGTTGTGTCTAAAAGACTGAAGCATATTCAGGGAACATTTTTCATATCACTACCAATTTTGTTTCCACGTCTTTCCTTATCTCAACTCATACCAAGATCATCTTCTCTACTTCATTTTCAACTTCATATCATCTATAAAGATATTAGAGTCCATGATTAATCAAGAACACCAATAGCAGAACATACATGCATATATATATATACACGTGCTCTTTATCACTTTCACCCTAATTCTGCCCATTTCATAGTCTCTCTTTACCAAAATCACCAAATCACAAATATGAACTTTTCCACATTTCTCATTTATTAGTTCTAGTCTTCTAAGAAAAGTTTGGGTCCAACAGGATAGTACGATAGCCACGAACAAGCAACAAGAGACGACAACACATAACAACTGGAGGCAAGGAATGACTGCGTCTCACGCATACATCCTACAAAAACGTAGACATTTTAAAGACTTTGTATGCATTTTAAATGAAAATGCATAGAAGTAGCGGGGAGTAGCTAGGGTGAGATGTGTACAGTAAGTTGGACCACAATGTTTATTTGTCACATCAACACAACAGTAGCATGAAAGAGAATAGTAGAAAGAGCTTGGAGGCGGCAGAAGAGAGCTACCGGGGGTTTCGGTTAGGGATAATTTTCATGGGGCTAATGCATTTTCTTGAGAGACTCATGAAGGGCTAGACATTCCGACACTAATTCGGAGGTGACATCGATGCCGATAACTCGGAATAAGTGTATGTCTTTGTCTTTTGTTGTTTCTTTCTCTTATTAGGAATTGATTATATTATCTTATGTTTATTGAATTGAGTATTATGAAAAGATGATTTTAATGTGTTCATTGAATCGCTTATTTACAAACTCATTGCTAGAATTTCGATATAATTCGTAATTATTATATTGAAATTCATGTGTAGTGACTAATGATTTGTAATCATTAGGGATAACCTAGGTTAAATGGCACATCATATGTCATTGTTTTCTTGATTAATCGGTTTTCCTAATTCATAATATTACTGCCTAATTAAATCTAGAGATTGTATCCTAGGTTATTTGGTAGTTAAGTTTAATTAATGATTGTATCTTGAATAAACAAAACCTAAGGGAAAACATAGGTTAATTATTAACCCACGATTAATGATTCCTAGGAGAGGTTTAAGAACAACAAATCAATGAAATATGCTTAATTAGGGTGTAGGCTGAGATTGAACCAATGAACTGGGTCCCTATCGAATTTCCCACTTTAATCAATTTTTGCATGTTTTCTTTAATTTGTTTTTATTAGTCTAGTTTCATTTTATTTTCCTATTTTAAAATCCAAACCCCCTAAAATTAAACACCGATTAATTTCATTTCATAAACTTTGCACACACTCTCTGTGGGATCGACCTAGACTCACTACTGCTATAGTAGTAATATTGTTATTTTTTTTACTTAGCATTATGACGTATTGTCAATTCTGACGTCGTTACCGAGGAGTGTGGTGTTTTTATTTTTATTTGTGATTTAATTGGTGTTTTGTACATATTTGTTTTTAATTGTCTCTTTTCAGTTATTTCGTGATCTTCTCATTTTTCTGTTTCGTATTTGTGAAAAAAATTAATTAAAAAAATCATGGATGAAATAATTTTTTCTTTAACTCTTATTCTCAATCATATAACCAAGGATGGACTGATCAACCTAACTTTAGTTATGGATGGGATAACCATCATAATTAATTTATGATAGTTTGCATGACATACAACAATTCCTCTGAAGACTAGAAGCCTCTTGTCAAAACTCAGGTACATCTCTGGAAGAATTGATAAATGTTGTGACTGCTAACAATCTTCAATTTCAATAGGGTATGCAGTAGCTTCAAGAGAGTATGCAATAATTTCAATAGAATACCCAACAGTTCCAGCAGGAAATGAGGCATATAACGTCTAGAAACCAAAACTTGGCAAGCCAAATGGGTGAGATGGCTGCGAGGATAAACTATTTAGAATCATAAATGGAAAAGAAGCCGCCATATCAACCCGAGGTATATCCAATGGAAGTTAATAAGGAAACCTTACAGAGTGATGAGGAGCTTGAAAATTGAAAATTTTGAGAGCATTACTCAAGAACTTACTTGTGTAGAAAAAATAAAGGAGGAGCTTAAAGTAGAAAAAGACATATCTTTTAGCTTAAAGGTAAGTACTGAGTTCCATTTTATTGTTAAGAATGACTCTTCGCCTTTACATAGTAGATTGGAGGAATTAAATGAGGAGGAAAAAGGTGGAGAGACATTTGAAATCTTTCTGGAGTGTATGAACTTAGTCAGGATTGAGAATATGAGGATAGGGAAGATGCTGAATGGGGATAATGATCATCTGAGGCCTTATCTCGAATAACCCCGTGTGGAAGTGACGATAACTATAGTGCTAGAAGATCATAATTTTGTCACGTGAGGAAAGCATGGAATCGAGCCAGCAACCTTAAACCAAAGCACTTCTTAGGAGGTAACCCAAGGGAAGTAAATTTCTTTTCTTTATATTTTCTCATTTCTTTTTATATGCATGTGTGTTCTTTGTTGGTTTGTTGCTTGCTTGTTTTAAGTTTTCAATCAAAATGAGGGAAAGAATAAAACAAACATTTTCTCATTTTCTATTACTTTTGAGATTATATAGTCATGATTGGAGTGTGAATTGACTAGGGAATTTCAAGCAATTTTAGCATGTATTTTTACTCTTATGATTGGTTGATATGCATTATCTTTAGAAGAGTAATGACCAGTGGTAGACAAAGTCGGTGAGATTTTGAGCCTTATTTGACTGACACATTCATATAAGTCTCATTGTCTTTTAATAATTTGTGACCTTTATGACATGCACATCTTGATTTTACCTTGGATTTCTATTCGAGACCACATTTTATCACATGCATTAACATGGAAATGATTAGGCATTCTTTGTTTTTTTGAATTACATTAGTCAGATAGCCTACCTTATTGACATGATTTTTCCTTATACCTTTCTTTTTGTATCAACCATATCACATGTATTTAACCAAATGTTCTACCCAAGCCATAAAGCTAGTGGAACATTTGTGATTGGTGAGTTTGTAGATGTACAAAAGTATAAGTGTGGGGTGGTATATATGTGTGGGTTGGTTAATGTTGGGATGCTTTGTTATGTCTTATCATTGAAATCCCTATGTTGATGTAGTTTATTTTAATTTTTATAAGGAAAAGAAAGAAAGAAAAGAGAAAAAAAGAAAAAAAAGAAAAGACAAAAGAAAAGAAAATGAAAAAGAAAGAAATAAGAAAAATAAAAGGAATGAATGTTTTTTGTTTAAATAAATTTATCAAGGAAGAAGTGCATATGAGTTTAGAAAGTTATTCATAATCAGTGCACCTTCCTATAGTTGTAACGAATGTGTTATTCAAGTATGTTAAATATGAGGTAGATGTTGGCTTGGAAGGTTCAGTCTTGTGGTTTCAATGTATTGTTGGCATAAATTGTATGATTGATTCCTTCGGATTGGTATATGCTTCATGTGGTTTGTGTGTGAGAGGTGAAATGAGTTATGAAATACAAATGTTGCATTTGTCATAGCTGACAGTACCCAGTTTTTGATGAGTGTTAACTCATGCACTTGATGTCACATTGAGTTGCTTTGTTTCACTAGCTTTAATGGCTTTCATGTTCCTTGACCCAAATACATCTCACCTTACCTTTGCCCACATTACAACCTTGAAAAGTCATTTGATCCATGATTTTGTATGTGAACATTAGTGGTAAAGAAATGAAATGATATGCAAAGTTATGGATCGTCGTGATCATGAATGGTGCTGCATGTACTCGCAGATATATTTTAGTTAAATACATTTTCCAAGTCTACCATTATATTGCTCAGTTTTTGAAGGTGATGAATGTTAATTGATCGTGAGTAAACGCTTGGAATGTTAATTTCTTACTATGATTTTTGAAAGTCGCTCATCTTTGGTTATGATTATATATTCTTAAAACATATAGGAAATGAGTCAATGTTTTTGGATTTTTGAGCTTAATTTTAATGTTTTTCTCAAAGGTAGCCAAAAGGTAAGTATGAGAGAAATCGATAGTGCTTAATTGATTATGAAATTATTCCATAACACTTAGCGATTAATGATATGAAATTGTTTAAGATACTGATACACTCATATTTTCATATATGTTTAGGACTTAATTTAGAGTCATTTATATTCATTTTATGTTCATCTATAACTGGTTTATCATGTTTTAGCATTAATAGAGGTTTGTTGACGTAAAGTGCATAAATGAAACAAATAGACTCAAATTGTACTGTTTTTGGGTTTCTAACAGACTTAACCTTTAGTCATTATGTGTTTTGTATCTTGAGATTGGTTTAGCCAAAAATTCTGAAATTTCATACTTACATTCTTGACTCATTGATGGATTTTTTGGGACTAATTTCAGAATTTTCTAAGCTAGAATTTAGGACAAATAAATTCCCGAAATTTACGTCAGATTTTGGATTGCCAGAATGACATTTCGACGATGTTTCGACTATAACTTTTGAATCAGATGGAAAAATCTCGTGATTTAAGTCTCATATTGAAGCTAATTCAAAGAGAAGACACTGATAAAATTCGAGCTCTTAAGTAATCACCATTTAATTTTTATGCACTATCGAAGTTGACCTCCACCTATTCCAACCAGCACCATTTCAACAACTAAGAGTAGCCTACACCAATCAGCCCTCACCAACGCAACTCCAACAAGAGGCTGTCTCTTTGTACCCCACACTCCATTACCTTAAGTATTCAGCTAGCTACTTCCACTCTCCAAGGCCTCCACAATTACGCAACATCATTTTAGCTCCCATACTCCACACACTAACCTACCCATCAGCCCCACACTCCATTTCACTCTCCATACCTTCACAATGCCCCACTCCATTCTTCTCACATGCAAAACCACACCTATCTCCAGCCTTTCACTCCACTAAAACATCATTCATACTTCATCAACGCACCTGGCATAAAAAATAAGAAGGTCCACTCTGTAGCTCCACCAAAACACATAAGGCTTTCTTCAATGAAATTATTGATAGCTCCACATTTACCCAGCAAAAAGACTTCAGCTACATCCACCCATCTATCCACTCATGCCTCCACTCAAAAACCATGCCAACCTCCACCAAGGAGCAGCATCCAACTCACGCAAGACTCCACCACAAAATGTTGTCTCCATCCATCTCCATTTGATCAAGTGACGCAACCCACCCATCAAGCCTCCACTCACACAAACTCAAGCCCCCATACATGCAACCTTCACTCACTTCAGTCACGCAAACCTCCACCAACGCAAGCTCCACAAAGAGAACGCCTCTACTCAGTCACCAACACAACCCTCTCCTCCACGCACAAGAGACCCAGCTAGCCTCATCTACATCTACGCAAGACAACCATCCATCAACGCAAGCCTTGATTTTTCAGCTCCAACTCACTAACGTATTAGCCTTCATCATCACTTCAACAAGAACAACAACTCTCCTTGTATTCACTCAAGGAAACAGCTCTCCAGCAGCTACTTCCATGCACAACGCAGCTGGCATAACTCTCCAATGTCTGCTACTTCACTGCCATGCAAGAAGAGGGGAGAGCTCATTTTTTTTGCTGAAATTTGGAGCCATGCTCTTCATTTGTATTTGATTCCTTCATGAGTCTATCTAGAGTTTATGGTTGTGAATTGGTTGGCATGATGATTTGTGGCTAAAACCTTAATTTCTCTTAGGGATTTGATATTTTTGTTGATGCTCTAATATTGAACATTGCTGAATCCATGACTCAATATTCATATACTTGTTGATTTTCCCTTTAGCTTATTTGTTATTCCTTTGGATTATTGGAAATTGTCTTGGTATAAATTCGCCTTTGGAAAAAGGGAGTTTTTGCTAGAAGATTGAAGGAAATTTCAACTAGAATTTTCTTATGAGTTGGGACACCTAAGAAACTTATGAGGTGAAAATTGAAGTTTTGGAACTTAAGAAACTCTAGGAAAAACTTAAGTAAAGGATTACTAAGTGACGTCTAGAGTGGATAAATTAATTCATATTTAGGAAAAGAGGATTAATTACTCTTAAAATTCACCTACAAGGTTAGGATATTTCAGTTGCAGAGGATAGTTAATTCAATATTAAGGTTGACAAAAATATCATTCCCTAAGAGAAAGTCATTCCCTATTAAATTTAATACTTTTAATTAAGTCAATTATTGTAATCTTTTCTTAATTAGTTACTGCACAAATTTGTCATATTCATAGTTATTTTAGTCGCATTGAATTGGATAGTTGTTTAGAAATTTATTCAAGTTAATTATGTTTTTAAAAAAATTTCTTTACATTAATTTCAATTTTCCAAAATTTTATCCAACCCGATTTCAAATACCGTTAGCTAGCGTAGAATTATACTTTCTCATAATCCCTGTGGACACGACTCGGATCTTACCGATTTATTACTCACTTCAACATCTGTACACTTGTGGTTTACGAACAAGTTTTTGGCGCCGTTGTTGGGAATTAATGTTTGAATTTTTTGTTTCTATAGCTAGTTTGATATTTACTTGTTGGTTTTCTTTTTATCCTTAGAGTAACTTATTATTATTTTTTCTTTTTTTCTTTTTGCATTCTTGTTTTCTTGCGCAGCTTGTGAAAAAAAAATTTGTATGCCCCAAACCACTAGAGGGCAAGAAAGACATTTTGACTCAGAATTAGAAAGAACAGTAAAGACAATTCACCGTTAAAAGAAAATGGAAAATCAAGCAGAAGAATTTCAAAGAATTCAAAGAGAGAGGGATGAAATGGCTCAAAGATTAGCTCAGTTGGAGGCCAGACTTGGTGTAGCTAATTTGAATGGATGAAAGGGAAGAAGAGATAATGGAAATGAACAGGAACAATTACCCTAACGTCCTATCAGAGATTATTTCCGGCCCACAGTGGTAGACAATTATCACGGTATCTAAAGATCTAATGTTCATGCTTAGAATTTTCATATTTCACCTAGGCTCATCAATTTGATTCAAACAAATCAGTTTGGAGGGGCACGATTCGAGGATCCAAATGATCATCTTGCAAGCTTCTAGGAATTATATGACACTATCAAGACTGAAGGGGCAACACAAGATGACATTAGGCTAACTTTGTTCCCATTTTTTCTTTGGGACAAGGCAAAGAATTGGCTTCATTCAATTTTTGCTGATAGAATGCAAACTTGGCAAGAGGTGGCCCGGCAGTTCTTGATTAAATTTTTTCCACGTAGTAAAGCTGTGAAGTTAAGAGCTAAGATTAGTACCTTTAGACAGCATAACTTGGAACCATTGCATGAAGCTTTGGAAAGGTACAAAGATCTGTTGAGAAAATGTCCACATCACGGATATCAAGAGCGGGTACAAGTGGAATGTTCTATAACAGGTTGAATGGCCAGGCTCGAACAATTGTGGATGCAGCAGCAGGTGGTACTCTGATGAGAAAAACATCTCAAGAAATATGTGCATTGCTGGAAGATATGACTTCAAACAGCTACCAGTGGCCCTCTGAGAGAAATACTGGAAAGAGAGGAATTCTAGAAGTGGATCTAGTGACTCAATTATTTGCTCAATTGGCGACACTATCTAATCAATTTTCAAAATTTATGTTAAAGGAAAAACAAAATGAGAAGATAGTAGCTACTAGTCATTCATTCTACACCAATGATGAGGGTGTGGAACAAGCACAGTTTGTTAACCAAAGGAACTTGGGATTTAAGTCACAACCAATGGAAAATCAATATAGTCAAGGCTACAACTTAAGGAGCAATATAACTATGTTATTCAAAGGAACATGCCCTACCCACCTGAATACGGACCACCATTGGCAGAACGAAAACCTTCCTTGGAAGAAATGATTGGTACTTTTGTAACTGAGACAAGAAACCATTTTCACAAGAATGAGAAGGAGATGGATGAACTAAAGATTATAGTAACCAGTATGGGGACTTCAGTGAAGGGTTTGGATGTTCAATTGGGACAACTTGCAAATGCCATTAGGAATTTGAATTAGATGATATTTCCAAATAATACTGAAACTGACCTGAAAGAGCATTGCAAGGCCATAATTCTGCGAAGTAGAAAAGAATTGGAAGAGGAGAAACCTAAAGAAAAAAGTTCCACTCAGTCCAATGTTAACGAAGGAAAGAATCCTTGTGAAGAAGCAAGTGTACCTACACAAGTTGAGAAGGAAGTTAGTTTGGAGAAGAAACTAGAAGGGGAACTGCAAACAAAAATCTCCCCTAAGCTGCCATATCCTCAAAGATTTCAGCGGAAGAAAATCAATGATCAATTTGCAAAATTCCTTGAAGTCTTTAAGAAAATTGAGATCAACATTCCCTTGATTAAAGCTATTGAGCAAGTACCGAATTACGCAAAATTCATCAAGGAATTGTTACCAAAAAGAGAAAATTTGGAGACTATGAGATAGTATTGATGATCAAGGAGTGTAGTGTAGTCTTGTAAAGAAAGTTACCACAGAAACTAAAAGATCCAGGAAGCTTCACAATTCTGTGTGAGATCAGCAACATATATTTTGGTAAAGTGCTTTTCAATTTGGGGGCAAGCATAAATCTCATGCCTCTTTCCATCCTCCAAAAGTTAGGGTTAGGAAAAGTCAAGTCACCGACAATTTACCTCCAACTAGCTGACCATTCTCTTACTTATCCTCGAGGTATTCTAGAAGATGTTTTTGTTCGTGTTGAAAAATTTATTCTCCCTGCAGACTTTGTGGTGCTTGACATGGAAGAAGACAAAGAGATCCCGATCATAATTGGGTGACTGTTCTTGGCTACCGGAGGTGCAGTGATTGATGTGCAACAAGGGGAATTAACCTTGCATGTAAATGGTGAGAAGGTGAGGTTCAACATATACAGATGACTTAAACATCCAAGTGATATACTGACGTGCAACCGAGTGGATGTCATATCCTCTTGTGTGGTAACATCTTTTCCTTCCATTATCTCTAAAGACCTATTATTGACATGTTTGGAAGGTATGTATAGAAAAGATGCTATGGATGATGATGATGCTTGTTTTATAAAGGTATTGGATTGTCTTGAATGCTTGAAAAATTTTGATCAACCTGAGACCTTGTTCTGTGTGATTAATGCTGATGTTGTTGGTGATGTGAAAGATGTGCACCCATTGATTGATTTGAAACCCTTGCCTGAAAATTTGAAATATGCATTCTTGGGTGCTAATCACACTGTTCCTGTCATTATTTCATCTTCATTGACTCCTTTAGAAGAAGAAAAATTGCTTAGGGTGTTAAGGGAATTAAAAAATGCATTGGGTTAGTCAATTTCAGACATTAAAGGAATTAGTCTTTCTATTGTAATGCATAAAATTCTTATAGAGGAGTCATTCACCCCTAGCATTGAACCCTAAAGAAGATTGAACCCAGCAATGAAGGAAGTGATTAGGAATGAAATTCAAAAGTGACTAAAGGTTGGAATCATCTACCCAAATTTTGATAGTTTATGGGTTAGTCCTACTCAGGTTGTTCCTAAAAGAGGAGGATTCACTGTAGTTAAAGATGATAATAATAAGACTATTTCCACTAGGACAATCACTGGATGGAGGGTTTGCATGGATTATAGGAAGTTGAACAAAGCCACTAGGAAGGACTATTTTCCTTTGCCATTCATAGATCAGATGTTAGGCACTTGCTGGACATGCATTTTACTATTTTTAGATAGGTACTTGGGATATAACCAAATAGCCATAGCACCTGAAGATCAAGAAAAGACCACATTCACTTGTCCTTTTGGCACATTTGCATTTAGGCGTATGCCTTTTGGTCTTTGCAATGCTCCTGCTACATTTTAGCATTGCATAATGGCTATCTTTTCTGATATGTTTGAGAATTTCATGGAAGTCTTCATGGATGATTTTTTTGTATTTGGTGATTCGTTTGAAAAGTGCATACATAATCTTTCTCTAGTGTTGAAAAGATGTCAGGATACCAACTTGGTGCTCAATTGGGAGAAATGTCATTTTATGGTGAGGGAAGGAATTGTGTTGGGTCACAAAGTATCTGCTCAAGGCATTGAAGTGGACCGAGCCAAAAAAATAACTATTAAAAAGCTTCCTCCACTGACAAATGTAAAGGGCATCTGCAGTTTTCTTGGACATGCAGGATTTTACCGAAGATTAATCAAAGACTTCTCCAAGATCGCCAAACTCCTTTGCAATCTCTTGGAAAAGGATGTGAAAATTGAGTTCAATGAGAAATGCTTGTAGGCTTTTGAGTTGATCAAGAAAAAGTTGATTTCAGCTCTCGCGATGATCACACCTGATTGGCAACAACCATTTGAAATTATGTGTGATGCAAGTGACTTCGCAGTGGGAGCAGCTTTAGGCCAAAGGCGAGAGAAAGTGTTCAAGGTTATCTACTACTCCAGCCGAACTTTGGATGATGCCCAAAAAAATTACACTATTATAGAGAAGGAAATGTTAGTGGCTGTGTTTGCTTTGGACAAGTTTCGATCATATATCATTGGGTCCAAAGTTGTGGTTTTTACAGATCATGCAACAATCTGATATTTGTTTGCAAAGAAAGATGCCAAGACATGACTCATTCGATGGGTGTTACTTTTGCAAGAGTTTGATGTGAAAATCAAGGACAAAAAGGTGACAGAAAATGCAGTGGCCGACCATCTATCTCAATTAGATCTTGAGGAATCAAAGCCACCAACACCTATCCAAGAGACTTTCACAGATGAGTAGTTATTCAGAGTCAATGAAAAGCTTCCATGGTTTGCCGATATGGTGAATTATTTAGCTACAGGTTTGATTCCTCCAGATTTAAATCCATCGCAAAAGAAAAAGTTCCTATTTGATGCGAAAAGTTATCTATAGGATGAGCCTTTACTGATCAAGAGAGGTATTGGTCAAGTGATTAGAAGATATATCCCGGAAGATGAAATCTTAGCAATTTGGAGCATTGTCATTCATTACCATATGGAGGTCATTTTGGCCCAATAAGAATGGCAGCAAAAGTTCTTCAATCTGGTTTCTATTGGCCTACGCTCCATAAGGACAGTTATGCTTTCACTAAGATATGTAACCGATGTTAACAAATGGGTAATATCTCACGACATCATGAGCTTCCTTTGACCAATATTTTTGAGGTAGAACTCTTCGATTTATAGGGTATTGATTTCATGGGACCATTTTCTAAATCTTGTGGACAATCCTATATCCTTTTGGCAGTGGACTATGTATCAAAATGGGTTGAAGCCATAGCTTTACCAACAAATAATGCCAAGGTTGTTCTCAGATTTCTCAAGAAAAACATTTTCACAAGATTCGGCACTCTAAGGGTTATTATTAGTGATAAAGGTACCCACTTCTGCAACAAGCTTCTGGGTAATCTTTTGACTAAATGTGGAGTTCAACATAAGGTTGCTTTACCCTATCACCCCCAATCAAATGGCCAAGTTGAAATATCAAATCGAGAGATTAAGGATATTCTTGAGAAGACGGTGAACCCTAATCGAAAAGACTAGGCTCTCAAGCTTGATGATGCCCTTTGGGAATATAGGACGGCTTTCAAGACCCTAATTGGCATGTCTCTATATTGTTTGGTTTTTGGAAAAGCTTGTCATCTTCTGGTGGAGTTGGAACACAAGGCTTATTGGGTAGTTAGGAAGTTGAATCTTGGTTGGCAAAAATCGTTTGAAAATTGGTTCTTCAGTTATGTGAATTGGAAGAATTTCGAAATGAAGCGTCTGAGAACTCCAAAATCTACAAGGAGAAAACTAAGAAATGGCATGACCAACACATCATGAGGAAAGAATTTGCTCCAG
>JANZXR010041403.1:0-13637 GCA_027575705.1 Erythroxylum echinodendron | reverse complement strand
ATATTGTGAATTTGACAAGAATTTTGAGAAAAGTGTACTTTATGAATTCAATGAAAGTTTTCAATGACAAGTAAAATGATTTCAAAATTTTTTGCTTATCTTTTATTATAAACTGTTACCCACGAACTTTTAAGCTCACCCCCTTCCTGTCCCCACCTTTAGGTGATGAGTAAGAGATGAAGTGAAAGAGAGTCAATGCATCATTTCAAGCTTGCTTAGGTTGTAATTTGAGATAAGTTTTGGAAGACACAAGGCTTTAGTCACTTTGAAGACTTTGTAGTTCATGTAACCTTTGTGTACTGAGATCTCGGATTTTGTTGTAAAGTGATTTTAAGCTAGATTTTGTACTAATGAGGATTCTAGATTCATTTTGAGTATTTATAAATTAAGTATCTTATGTATCTTGTGATTTTGAGATATGGATGTATTGTGGTTTGAAACGCCTTTATGGCTTTGCGAAAACTCTTATATTTGATGTTAATGAATTATGATTTATGTATGAATAAATTCGAATGGACAATTATAATTTATGTATGGATAGCTAAACTCCGAAAATGGGGTCTAACACTAATTCATTCATCTAAAGCTAAAGGAAATACAAGTCTAGGTGTTATACATAAGGTTTATGTAAATGAGTGAGCTATATTCAAGTGAATGATTTAAGGATAAGAAGGTCACTTTTACACCTAGAATAATAAGTAGAAACAAAGTTGGTCTTTGAGGAAAAAAATTAAATAGGGCCTTTGTAAATGCTTAGTGGATGATTGTCGTTTTAGAGAGCAAAACAACTTATAATAACCCCATTCTTTTATATCACACTCATTTTCTTATATAGAATATATTTAACAAATAAAAGAGAAATATTTCTTTCAAATTTAATAAATTCTTAATGAATTTAAAAGGGTTTTAGGAAGCTTTTCTTAAGGGACTTAACACTAACATCCATAGCACAAGGTTTTCATTTGTGTGAGAAAGTTGGAGCAGTTTAAGTATTAACTAAAAATCCTCAAAAAGAAGAAGTAAAATGACACTCAACTAGCTGTGAAAGATGTTAAGGAGAATTTGGAGAGGATTTAAAGTTCCCTTTATGTTTCATTTAAGAAGTAGCACTTTAAGAAGAGGAAAAATCCACTTGCTCCTTTACAACTAAGCTACTAAGGATAACTTCTCATTATTAAATAAGAATTAAGAATCATATAGTTAAAAGAGGGTGATTTTTTTCTATAAATTAGCATTAGCAAGGAAATATAGAAAAAATTATCACTTTGAGATATTAAAATGGCATGATGTTATCTTCTAAAGATGATATTCTCTTTAGAGGTTCAGTTCTTTTTTCTTTAGCTTTATTGGGTCTCCATCAAATGATGCATTTTCTATAAATTTCGAAAATCAATTGTAAAATTCTTTCTCAACAAGTTAAGTATTTGGTCAAACAATTCAATGCTAATGACGTGGAAGCTACATGTTTACTTCAAACCCTAATAAGGCATTAGGACCTAATAACTTTAATGCTTAGTTCTTCTATAAAATATGACAATACACAATAACATTAATAAAGATAATGTTAGAATTCTTTAAATAAAGGAGAATGTGGTGGGAAATGAATAAGATATTTATTTCCTTATTTACAAGGTAAAATCACCTAAGTCTATGAATGAATATTCTATTGTAATACCACCTACAAAGTCATTTCCATGCATGATAGATTTAAAACTATTCTTAATCATTTGGCTAATCCTTTATAAGGAGCTTTTATAAAAGGTAGATTAATAAGAGATAACATCTTGTTAGTTCAAAAACTCTTTAAGAATTATAATAGGAAACTTTTAAGAAAAAATTATGCTATTAAAGAGGACTTCCACAAGGCATTAAATTCACTTAATTAGAGCTTTGTACTAAACATTGTGTAAGTTTTTGGTTTCTCCTCTATTTTCACAAATTGGGTAGCTTAATGATTCACCTCTATATCCCTTGGCATTTTGGTCAATGGAGAGAACACTAAACTCATCATAGGAGAAAAAAATTTTAGGTAAGAGGACCCTTTTAGGGAGCTAGAGATTTTAGGAAAGTGGACCCACTTCTCTTTACTTATTTACCTTGAGTATGGAAGTCTTTCTCGGGATTATTAAAAATGTGATTGGCCTAAAATATAACTTCAAATTTCACTCCAAATGAAATAAAAAGCGTCTAACAATTCTATCCTTTGCATATGATCTAATGCTTTTCTTTAAAGCTAATCCTAACTCATTAAGTTCCCTTATTATAACTCTAAATGCATTCAAAGTTCTTTCAAGATTCTCCATCAACAATGGAAAGAGCTAATTTTTCATTTCCTTTAGAGATAGTGCAACTACCAGTTAGTTAGAATGCATTACTGGTTTGAGAGTTTCAAATGTTTTCTTACATGTCTTGGCATTCCAAATTCTATTAAGAGACCAACATTTAATAAATTCAAACCTATCATTTATATAATTAACTTAACAATCACAAGTTGGTGTAATAAGAGTCTTTTTATAGTAGGGAGATTTCAATTAGTGAATTCTATGCTAAATAGTATCCATATCTTCTGGTCCTTAAATATTTGGCTCCTTAAGAGCATTGGTAAGAAAATTAAATAACTCCTGAGGAGATTTATTTGTTCTGGTAATACCATAACCAACTTTTTGGCAAAAGTTAAATGGAACGATATATATTTACCTAAGGATAGAGGACTTGAGATCTTGCTTATAAAAACCACTGATAAATGGAGATTTGAGATCTTGCTTATAAAAACTACTAACTAGGTGCAAATTATTGAGAGAATTTGGATGATTCTTGATGATAAAAGCTCTCTTTGGATATAGTGGATATATGCATCCTCTACAAGACTAGAACTTTTAGTATCTAAATTTAAATAATAATACATTATAGACAATGTTTATATCCTTAAGCTCAGAGGGAGGAATAAGTTGGAGATCTCTTATAAGCTAAATGATAGAACTGCTACATGTTTTTGGTATGATAATTAGTCAATGACAGACCCTCTAAGTATAGTTAAGGAGTTTATTCTTTTTTAAGGGTGATAGATAATAATGCCATAGTTAAAGAAGGTTTACTTATAAATATATTATACCTCTCCAACTTTTTGCTCCCTCTAAACTTGAACTATCAGTTAATTATAGTAAAACATTATCAAATGGAAAAGCAATCATTTAGGGACTTCCACTAATAAGTCTTGCAGGAATTTTTAAGAATTTATACACCTAAAATCTTATAGTATAAATTGTTTTGGCTCTATCAAGCATGTCCTAGGGCTTCCTTTATGTTATGGATGGCTACCAAAGGGAGTCTACACATTTTAGACAAGATTAAGAGATTTATGTACTTAGATGAAACTTATGTGCTTTGTAACTAGAACATCTCTTTTTTGAAGAATTTTCTCTTTGAAAATTTGGAGTATAATCATGTAGCTATGCAATAGGATTACTTTCACAATCATTTGGCAAGACTTCACTAATTGGTGTAATTGAAATTAGAGGCGCAAAGAGGTAAGATTGGCCGATCTTCTAGCTAACATTTAGTAGCACTATTTATATGCTATAGATGGAAAGGAAGAAAAGAATCCTTCACAAGACATTTTCATAGGGACAAAGCTTCCTTAATTCAATCGTTTAATTAATTTGACTATTATCTCATCAATTACATCTAGTTTATGGTCAGGCACTAGAAGCAAATTGGAAACTACTCTTTAAAAGTTAGTTTACCTTAGAGATAAGATATTTAGATGGTTCATGAAAGTTCAAGGTATTTTTTGACTCACTAGATTAAGATGAATTTAATTTATAGCTCACTAATAGATAATAATGTTCATTAAGATGCATAGAAAGGTGGTTGACCTTCAATAAGCTCGCTGCATCAGGATTCATTCTTGATGCTTGCTCTAAATGTCCCCTTCTTGTTGCTTATTATTTTTTCCTCCTTAATAGTAAGTATTTTTTCACCTTTGTCTATTACTAATGTTTTTCTCAATAATTTTGGCTATTTCATTTTCTTTTTACCAAACTCTTAAGTTTGTTTTAATATATTGGTTAATTTTTAAAAAAATATGAAAAATGAAGTTAAAGACATTTATTAGATACCGAGGTAAACAAAAAGCTTTATGATGCAAGATTTTTAATGTAAAGAAAAAAGGCTCTTAAGTCAAACTCATGGAATACTAATTTTTAAAACTCATTTTATAAGGGAATCCTACTAATTGTAGTAAAGGTTGCCTGAGTTCATACATCGTACTTACTCCTTTATTATATTCCTATTGAAATTTATAATATTTCTTTAAGGAAAATATGTTATGTGTTATTTCTTTTACTATTTATTAATGTGAGAGAGATCATTCTTATGAATTTATTATTCTAGTTTGGAACAAGTTGATATGATATTTTGTTAGGTTTAATATAAATGAAACACTTTGAACATAAAATTTTGGTAAATTTAGAATTTTATGTCAAATAAACTATAATTTAGTATTTTAAAATAATTATCAAAATACTCAACATAATAATTTAAATGAAATGGATAGTGTAATTAACGTTAAGACTCGATCAAGTAGCCTTAGTTGGTGGTCATTTTTAACTACTAGTTGTTACCTTAGCATGTTCTAATACATGTAATAGTAATAAGGATAATTATGAAATTTCATAATAAAATGGTAAAAGAGTAAATTTGTATTTATAAAACTTTAAAACACCTTATATCACATCTCCATTATCTTCGTTGTCTTCATCTTCCATTTCTCTCTAAGAGAATCTTAACATATTGAACCCAAATCTCTATCTCCTTACATACTTTTCAAAATTTTGTACGACAAGGTAAATAATGTATGATGTTTCCTTTTCCTCTTTTTGTATGGTATCAAACATGAATACATTAACATATTATCAATTGTGAGAAAAAGAAGATTTAACTTATTGATGTCCATTTTTCCAATAATAGATAATCTTAATAAAAAAACAAACTATCCTAAATGAGCACCATTTTGCCACTAATAGGCAATACTGACACCTTAACCATATCAGCTCACTTAAGATCTACTTAACCATAAATTTATGATTGAGTTATGTGTAGTTTACTTTAATAAGTGAACTTACAACTTTTAACATATATTAGTATGTTAGGGTTAGCAAACCCCTTTACAGGTGTCTCAAGCTTCACCTAATACCCAATCGGGCCTGGCTCATACTGTTTGAGCTAGAGTTTGGATGGATTTTAAATAGCCTGAACTTCACTTGAACTCAAAACGCTTAACTCCTAACCTGACTAGATCCAACCTAACACAAACTTTCTTCGATATGCAATGGCTGAGCACAAATAAGTCCATGGCTCAATAGAAATTATATGCATATAATACAAACCATATGTCCCAGAAAATATTATCAATTATTAAATATAAGTACCACCTATACTTTAAAATTAGCATACCATGAATGAGTACAAAGAATACCCTATCTCAATACAAACTATATAGGTACTCTATCTATCCAATACTATGCATGTTTATAAAAAATACCATCATTCATTGTAGATAAGTAACACTTATAGTTTAAAATGTGAATACAATGATTGAGTTAAAATAATTACATACCTCAATTCAAACTATATTAGGAGTTAGTATATTTAATACCACCCTTATATACAAAAATTATCATTACAATCAATATCAAGCATCAATACATACCATACTATGACTATACATATTCCACGTCATATATAATTACAAAAATACCGTCATTTATTACATATATGTAACACCCCACTTTATTGAAATGCAATGACTAAGTGTTAAAAGTATTATGCCTTAATATAAAATATATCATAACTTAGTACATTTAATACTACTGTTGTGTATAAAACTTACTATGATGCGTTTAAATGAGACCTTGAGTAAAAAATTACAATATCATGACTAAATACAAATAGTGGGCATTATAAATCCACACTATATTATAACTATATAGATTTTATACCGTATTTATTTACTAAAAATTAATAACAAATATAAATAACACCTACACTTGAATAAAATGACTGAGTGTAGAGAATATTATATTATAATAAAAATTATACCAAAAATTAGTATATATTGTACAACCTCTATATACAAAAATTACCATGACATTAAAACTAAGTAACAAATTTAGTAAAAAATTGGGAACATAACAAATGAATACAAATAATACATGACATTAATGCCCAATATTGTATGACTATTTACATTATATATTATGCACATTTACAAAAAGTACCATTTATTACAAATAAGTAACACCTACATTAATCTAAAGGTGAACTATGATAGATACAAATTATTACACACTCAAGTATTTAAGATTTTGTTCGAAAAGGTTAACTATATTACTCAATTGTGTTGTTTTTAGAATTTTTGAAGGGACAATATGAAGGACACACATTTCTATGCATCTATGTACCAAACCATTTACATTTACATTTACATTTTTATTAAATATAGTTAACAATATGTTCATGTACTCTACCATATGTATGTTAGAATTATTAAAAGGATAATATGAGGAAGCAAAATTGCTATATACCCATATGCCACAGTATGTTAATTTAAGAATTTATTGGAAATGATTAATTAAAAGATCGTGTAGTCAATCAAAATTTTATTTTAATTATTATAGGGATAATGTAAAAGACATAAATTTATATACACTTTATATACCAAACCATGTCTATAAAATTTTTATTGGATATAATTAAATACAATATCATGTGGTCAACCATGTTCATATTACAATTTTGAGGGGGAACTAATAAGGAAATGAATTGTCACATGATCTGTATGTCATACTTTGTCCATTATCACAATCACATTTTTAGGGTAATAAAGTAATTTTCTTTATTCAAAGCTTCTTTGAGAAGTTTCGAATAACTCCTCCCACCCAACAGTATGTAGCATATTCTTTCCATTTCATATTGTTGAGTAAAAATCAACATCAAATAACTCAAATATTTCTTAATTCTTTAAACCCATTGCATTTTAGATGCCTCTACAGTGAAAAAATGAGAAATAGATATATTAAACAGATAATTTCACTCCCATCATCCTCTTTGTCTATATAGATCTTATATGTTTATATTTTAAGTCTACTAGATATATTTAGACATGGTTTCTAAGGTGTTGAGTATGTTAAAAATGACAAAGTTAGTGAGCTATGGAGTAGGGGACAATATGGTGTTGTTAGTTGGTATTTTCATGGTATTAGGTAAGAATCCAAAGCTTTTAGTCAAGTGGTAATGATTTATTAACATATATGCTTTATTTTTCTTGGATGTTATGTCTATTTATGATATTTGTTTTAGTTTGGTTGATATTTTTGTTTTTATTATCAAGTTTTATATAATAAGAAGAAAGCTATAACTAAACCACTATCTTCTTTACAAGAAGGAAAGAAGAAGGTCATAAAGGCGAAAATGAAGCTCATTATAGTATCAACACATATGTTTTAGATATTACATTAAATGTTGATGATTACGAGTAGTTGGATAGGGACATTTCATTTTGAGCCCTCTTTGCAACCATGCTCTCAAGTTTTGCTAGGCAATAGAGGTTAAACGGGTTACGCATATGGCTAAATATATGGTTATGTTCATGATAAGCTATACATCCTACTAATAACTATATATTTTATATATTTTAGGGATTAAATTACATAATATGTGGCACTTTTATATAATATTTTATATAGATTATGTGATGTTTTCTTATATTTATTTCATTATTTTAAGGGTGATGATTTTGATATGATAGCTTAGAATTAAATGCAACTTTCTCCGCTGTTATCTAACCAAGGAGATTTAGACTCACTTGAAAGAAAAAAAAAGATGGATATGAGAGGTCAAATCTAGCTTAAAGATGTTAAAAAATAGAGAAGATGGTGGAAGAGGGTATAATAAACATCGAACATGCTAAAGAAATAGGCGTCTATATTTCCCGAGGTTCAAACAAGTAAGAAATATAATAATAATAGTGCCAATTCAAGGCAATGTGTAATAAGAACTTGATACCAAGTTAGAACTCACACTATTTTTATTCTATTTATTACTTATCTTGTAATGAATAGAAATTCTGGAATAAGATTGAGGTAGGTGCTATTGCTAGTCTAATGTTGATTCTCATACACACTTTTTAAGGACATGTTAAATAACAAATTCAAGAATTTTAGGAATCTATTTTTGTCATCATAACTATAAATATTATCATTAGGGTTCATTTTAGGAGACTTTAGAGGTTGGTAATAACCTCTTCTGTCACTAAGCTTTTAGTTTTGCAATTTTTTTCTTATCAAAGAAGGATTTGGAATAAGATTGGAGGAGACGATGACAACTCTTTTAGTCCTTTCTTTCTTTTCTTTATTTTATACTAGCATTGGCGTATTTTATTTTTATTTTCAATGTTTATAGTAGTTAAACCCTTAGTTAAGGATAGTGATGTAGTTTGGGATGGATCTTTTGATCATTTAGTGCATAATTTGACTATTGATTTAGTTGAATTTATTCTATTTGTTCTTAATTATTGAGTTTATGATTGACCATCATAGATTTGTACTTAAGGATTGTATAAAAGACTAAGATATGAAGTATGATCCATGCACTAGGAGAATAAGTAACTTAGATCTAGAGAACAAAATTATCCTAGACTATTATGAAAATGAAAAGAATAACTAGGCTTAGTTTAACACCCCACTACCATAAATTACATATCGGAACACCCTGTGGACATTCCAGTATATAATCTCTAATAATGGCATGTTTGAGCAAACACATATCTAAATTAATCATGGCATCAAAAATTATACAGAAAAGTCACCAAATTTTAAAACCAACTACATTCCTCATTTCATTTCATAAAAAAACTAAACTTATAATTTAGCTTTACAAAACCATCAGAATATATATATACAATGTCAAATCCCTATACATAACACACTGCTTGACAGAGGAATTCCACATAAACTACTAAATAATCCTTCAGTCTCAACTGAGCGACCTTTGAACCATTTCTTGCCAAAAGTACAAGAACTAGTCTTCTCGTAGACTCTGTATGTCTCTAATGTCCTCTCTCAGACCTGAAATATCAACGTTATAATTTTGGTGAGTTTTGAGAACTCAATAATGTAACCATCCTCGATGGTTCACCCAATTCATACCACGTATCAAATCATATAAGCACATAATTCACAATTTTCCATTTAACAATTTACTCCATATATCATAGAATGCACATATCCCAATCTCATTTAAGTATATATTCATATTAAAATTCAATCAGTCAATTACACTTAATAAGTGTATATGTAATGTTTATGTGACCCATTTCCAATTACTATATTGCTATGAATGAGTGCCTAAACTGTACTGTATCCATTGTGAATATCGGGCCCATTGATAATGTCTCTTACCCGTTGTAGATACAGGGCTCCTTGTATATATCGAGCCTTTAACTTTATTCCACATTTTGGAGCTTTAAGCTCATTTTCGATGGCTACTTATGTCATAACTATCATTATCTAATCATGCATTCATGTATGAAATGCATCTCATTCATATTCAATCAATTATATTTTCAATCATTCCCATTTTCATTCTCATTCCCATTCAATCACATTTTTAGTCCCATATACATATATCATTGGGCCTTAGTTCGGCATTTAAACAATATGTTAAGTAACACATATTTCACCAAATTCACATTCAAGGAACACTTCAATATCACATTCATCAATCAGAGTCTTCAAACCTTCATGTTCGGAATCAGTATAAATAGTTCATTCCACATTCAGTATAGAATCTATAACAAACAAATATTAAGTGAGACCATCTAAGTTACTCACCAATCACTTTAGAAAGCTATTGCCTTGAAGTCCTAGCAATGTCTGGATTATGTCACTCTAAATGTTGCTCTATATCATGCAAAGCACATTTACACATATTATAATTTTTCACAATGGTATAAGTATTCATTAATGCTATATAGGTATATAAAATCTGTCCAATGTATTTTCAATGACAATCCAGGGTATTTTTCCATCTTTCATAGTACATGATCATTCATAGTTAAAAGCTATAAAACAATTGGAGTATAATATCATAACCCCATTGATCATTTTAAATTTTTTTCTGAAAACAAAATTTTGGGGTCAACCTTTCATGAATATTAAGACTAGGTAAATGGAGTAATTTGGCAACGCATCCTTCTAGAAAAATGTTCCTCATTGTCTAAAGTGTCTAATGACACCAAGTCCATACAATTTGATTCATTATTATATGAGTTATGCTCACAATACTACAAAAAGAGCACCTTTGAAATTTTGGTTAGTGTATGATCATGCTTTCAAGTTGTACAGCTCATATCTCTCAATTCCAATATCCAAAAAGTACCAAATTTTATACCAATTGAAAGCTAAGAAAATAACCTACAATTTTATGAAGACATTTTTTCTAATTCAGCCTATATAAATACAGTTTATTTGATAAAAATAGGCCATGATTTCTGTCTCGGGTAGTGTTATAGCCTAACCAAGATGCAATTTCAAGCAAAAATTTGAAATTCTTAGAGACAAAATTAAAATTCGACTTCTTCAATAAAGTTGTAGACATATGTCTCTAGTTTAATCTGAGTTAAAAACTAACTCATTTCAAAATCTATAGGTCAAGATATAAGCAACATACCTAAGCATATTCAATAAAAATATTCCAGTTCATAATATTCTAGCACACCTCAACATTTTCATCCTAAACTCATCAATCAATCGCTTCCAATTCAATTCAGATGGCTATAAATTTTGGTGGAGATAAAGAACAATGTATTATAAATTCTTTAGTTCAAATCTCATGTCATTTGGAGGTGGATAAGAAGTTATAACAAAAAGAGTGAAGTATGTTCAATTTCAAAAAACCTTAGGTGCACAATCGTGCACTTATTATTTTCCAGCTTTTGCAGCACTTCTTCTCTTCTTCTTCCTCTCTTCTATGACTTGATCCATTTTTTTTCTAAACACCATTTCCTTCTAACTTATACTCTCTCACATCATCTACTCCCATTTACATTCCACTCAATATCAAAACATTCAAGATTAATTATAAACATAAAAAAAAGAAAAACTGAAAATTCAGTTTTGTTTTCTCTCACTACTGCATTTTCATGCCTTCTACACTATATCAAGATTTAATCTCACTCAAACAAAAACACAAAACCTTATTTTAGTTTTTCTATACTTGTCCAAATCTCATTAAACTTCAATTCTCACAATCTTAGAATCAATTTCTGCACAACGTCCATTTCACATCATTTTCATATGATTCAATTTTCTCATCACGGAAACTATCCTTCATGCATGCATTCACTTCCAAAACTAACACATCATCAAAATCATCCACATAATATCTAGAAAACTAAAACACAACTTACTTGATTCTAGCAATGAACAGGGTTTCGATGGTTAACACCAACATTAAATGGAAACAAACACAAGCTGGTTCGAACTGTTTGTTTTACGAAGGATAGTACTATTGTAAAAATCAAAAATAGTGTTTCAGTGATGATTGAAACAAAAGAGAATTTTATGATCCATACTTTCGGTGAACAATCGAAAGCCTTATAATTCTTTTGTTTTTTTCCAGCAACACACGTGACTATGTGTGTCCCTTGCATGTTGGCTATGTGTCAATATATAATGATACCAAGTGTCACTCTTCCACTTGTCACTTATTTTTTCCTAGTTCAAAATACCCCAAATTTTTTAAAATTCTCTAAAATTTACCAAAAATTTCGAACTAATATTAATAGTCTGCAATCAATTTTAATACACTCCAATTTAATATTCAAGACAATTAGAATTCACGATTCCCATTTATAAGTCAATTTTATGAGGAAAGTATCATCGAATTCATGTACAATAATATTAATGTGCAAAAATCAATATTTTGGTGTATGTGTATGCCACATTATGCATGAGCATGAATTATTCTTCCTAATTTCTTAGTAACCTCTTATAAACACTATTTTAACCTTATCCTAAGTAACATGATGTTATAACTATTTTCCTCCTAAAAAAAATTTCGTCCTTGAAATTCTTACCTGATGGTTCAAATAATTAAGGATATTGTTTCTTCATATGATCGTCTATTTCCCAGGTTGCTTTCTCGGTTGAGTGATTTCTCAAAGGACTTTCACCAATGGAATTACTTTGTTTCTCAGCTGCGTTGTCTTATAACCCACTATTTGTACTGGCTCTTCAATATAGCTTAGATTACTAGCAACCTCAATATCTTAAGCCAATAACATATGTGTTGGATCATATCTTTATCTTCTTAACATGCTCATATGAAACACATTATGCAACTGAGACATCTTATTGGGCAAAGATAACTTATATGCCAAAGGTCCTATCCTCTCAAGGATTTCATAAAGACCAACGTACCTAGGGCTCAACTTGCCCTTTTTATCAAAACTTAGCACTATTCGACAAGGAGACACTCTCATAAACACTTTGTCTCCCACATTGTATTCCATATCCCTTCTGAGCTGATCTACATAGCTTTTATGTCTATCCTGAGCCGCTTTAATTCGGCTTCTAATTAGTTTTACCTTATCCATAGTGTCTTGTATCAATTCTGGACCTTCAATCATTCTCAAATCCTCTTCATCTCAATACAACCCGATCGACACTTCCTATTATTGGATGGGAAAAGAAAGAATCCCATATTTGGAGAACCGGTAGATTTCAAAACTTTTTAGAAATCTTATTTGCAGTGGAAGCAATATATCCAAATCATCATGCCAATCTATACATGATATGCTATAAGGATAATAGTAAACATAAACAAGATAGTGATATTACTAACTCCTTTGCTACAGCTTTAATCCTCACTGCGCTATCCTCTCCTTCATCTTGTATCCAAAGCCTTTTGCTTTTGAATCCTTTTCTTTGTCATTTTATCCTCTCCTTGTTGTTATATCCTTAAACAATTTGATTTACGTCTTTTTCTTCTAGGACAACTTGGTTAACAAAATCCTTTGGTGGGAAAGGAGAAGAAATGTTTGGAGGAGATTTTCTTAGAAGAAATGAACCAAAAATGAGACTCTTCTTATGCAAATTTTGGCTCACTCATGAATAAAAGGAGAGAGAGAGTCAAACCATGCAAGAACACCTTCTTACACCCTCAATTTTGGTTATGAATGGAATGGAAGAAGAGAATAGCATCCAATGCATAACTTCTTACTTTAATCAATCATAAAGTAGCCAATAAATGAGACTCTTCTCATTTATCTTTAACATGGCTATATGAAAAGACTATTAACCTAAATACGACCTACCAATTTAGGTTTTGGCAAATAGAAGAAGGAAGATAGTCCATATTTAATCCAATGAATGCTAATAGGATATATGCTAACATTACAAGATAACCATTAAACAATTTAAGGGTAAGTTCATAACTCCATTTCATGATGATAAACCATAATAAAGACAATCTTCATTTAGCAATTTAATGTAAAATTTACAGCTGCACAATCAGTCCATTAAAACCGAAATTGCTACTCCTTTCTTTAAAAAATTTGTTTTAATATAATTAATCTA
>JANZXR010041373.1:0-13640 GCA_027575705.1 Erythroxylum echinodendron | reverse complement strand
ACAATACCTGGAGTGATGGCGGTGGAGGCCGGGCTCCACAGTAGAGCGCGAGGCCCGAGAGGCCGAGGCTCTACAGTTACACTGGAGGTGTAACTCACCTTTGTACTAATGTGCAGAATCTAAGAAGGACTAGAAGATTTATTGCTGGTGAGATCATCCTGCACATGTGAAATGGAGCAAGAGTTACTGCTTTATTCGTGGGGACCTATGATCATACTTTACCTACTGGACTCATTTTAGAGCTTAGGAACTGTTATTATGTACCTACTATGAGTAGGAATATTATTTCTTTTTCTTGTTTAAAGAATGGTGGATTTAAATTTTCTATTGAGAATAGAAGTATTACCATTTATAAAAATGACATTTTATATGGCAGTGCACATCAATTAAATGGCAACTATACTCTAGAAACTGAGTCTCTTACAAATGATTCCATCTATAACATAAATACCAAGAAGTTTAAATCTAACGATTTGAACCCAACCTATCTCTAGCATTGTCGCTTAGGCCATGTAAATGAAAAATGCATCTCAAAACTCCATCAAGATGGATTCATTGATTCTTTTCAATCTTTTGAGACATGTGATTCTTATTTACTAGGCAAGATGATAAAGGCCCTTTTTACAGGGAAAGGGTCAATGAGCTATTAGGCCTTATACATATCGATGTATGTGGTCCTTTTAACATATCAACGAGAGGAGGTTGTTGATGAGCAGCTTTCAACATCACAAGGCCTACGTAGATCTTATAGGAATCATCATGGGCCCAAGAGATATGGATTTCTCGTTCCTGATGATGATAATGTGATGCTTATTGATCATAATGAGCCCACAACCTATCAAGAAGCTATGGAAAGTCTAGAATCTACTAAATGGTTAGAGGCTATGAAAGCAGAGATGCAATCCATATATGACAATCAAGTTTGGACTTTGATTGATCCATCTGATGGCTTGAAGACCATTGGATGTAAATGGGTTTTCAAAAAGAAACTCGACATGGATGGAAATGTGCACACTTATAAAGCAAGACTTGTTGCTAAAGGTTATCTACAAGTTCATGGAATTGATTATGATGAAACATTTTTTCCAGTAGTCATAATCAAATCCATTAGAATTCTTATTGCCATAACTGTATACTATGATTATGAGATATGAAAAATGGATGTCAAAACATCTTTCCTTAATGGAAATTTACTTGAGGATGTATATATGATATAGCTTGAGGGTTTTGTCCATCATAATAATTATAAAAAGGTAAGCAAGCTTCAAAGATCCATTTATAGATTGAAGCAAGCATCGAGAAGCTGGAATCTTTGTTTTGATGAAGTTGTCAAAGAGTTTGGATTCATGAAGAATGAAGATGAACCTTGTGTTTACAAAAAGGTTAGTGGGAGTGCTGTTGTCTTCTTAACTTTATATGTTGATGACATATTACTCACTGGAAAAGATATTCCGACCTTACAGAGTGTCAAGATTTGGTTGAGCAAATGTTTCTCAATGAAAGACTTAGGTGAGGCTGCCTATGTTTTAGGCATTAGGATCTATAGAGATAGATCAAGAAAGCTGATAGGCCTAAGTCAGAGTACATATATAGATAAGGTACTGAAAAGGTTCAATATGCAAGATTCCAAGAGAGGTTTCTTGCCTATGTCCTACTTCAGGTAAAGAGCTTAAACGCATGAGTAAGAGTACATATGCATCTGCAATTCGATCTATCATGTATAAGTAGATACTAGTCTAGTTATGGTGAGAGTCACTGGATAGCAGTTAAAAATATCCTTAAGTACTTGAGAAGAACTAAGGATATGTTCCTAGTCTATAGAGAACTTGAAGGAGAGCTAGTTGTAAATGGTTACACTGATGCTAGTTTTCAGTTTGACATAGATGATTTTAGATTGCAATCATGTTTTGTGTTCTGTTTGAATGGAGGTGCAGTGAGCTGGAATAGTTCAAAGCGAGACATTGTTGCTGATTCTACAATTGAAGCTGAGTACATTGCTACCTCAGATGAAGCTGAGTTGTATAGATCAGGAAGTTCATCACTGAGCTTGGAGTTGTTCCTAGTATTGCAAGTCTTATAGACCTTTATTGTGATAATAATGGGGCTATAGCATCGGCTAAGGAACCAAACTCACATCATAGATCTAAACACATACTTAGATGTTTCCATCTGATTAGAAAGATCATTGGGAGAGGAGACGTGAAGATTTGTAAAGTGGGTACAAATGACAACAATGTCGATCCACTTACTAAGTCTCTTCCATAGCCTAAATATAAGAGTCAGAAGAGGTCCATGAGTATTAGATATTTGACCGATTAGGCCGAGTGCAAGTGGGAGATTATTAGTAGTGTGCCCTAGGCTAATAGTCATATGTGACTTTTGTAGTGACATTCTGACTTATTAATAATATAATATGAGGTATTATTTTAAATATGAATGTATATTGTTTATGTAATGTGATTTACATTCCATAAAAAGTATTAAGCTTGTGTTAGCATATATGTGACGTAATAGTAAAACCATAAGTATTATAATACTTTTCTAAACTATTCCTAGTCGATCGTTATTGGTGAAACGATAATGAATTAAGGCTAGTATGTGTTTTGATTGATGATCACATTTTACTGATCATGGATATGAGTTATCAAATCAGAAACATAGATATATGTTAGAGAACATATATTGGACCGACCCATAGAGAGAACACTATATGGTTTCATGTCATTAGTGATTCTCAATATAGTTTGACTTTAGTCCTTTGACCTGAAGTCATCATGGTTCCCTACATAAGGAATTCAGTGTTTTGACATTAGTCTAAGTTATCTTTAACATGATAACAAGTAGTCTTATATTGGACATTAAATGAATCATGCGGAGGGATGTGAATGATATAGATGAGATTTGTGCATCTCTTAAATGAGAGAGATATCATTTAGTCCTCTTGACAAGTATGACTGAAGAAATGCATGGCCGTGCTCAAATGAATTGATGAGGAGTCGTCAATGTCATTTGTTATAGTCAATCAACTTGGGAATCAAGAAACTATGATTAGTCAAAAGTTGACATGTACCATGCCTTATGATTAATCTTGATATCGTGTTACAAAGAGACTGAGTTTATAACCATGGTTACAGCTTAAATCAAATTACTGATCCTCATTTGATCTGGGTAGTCATAATGTCTTGCTAAAGGCCACTTATGACTTATGGGTCTTGAAGTGTGATCAAGCCCATTGCAAACATCATATGAGCCTATAGGGTTGTACCCAGAGAGTGATATGATCTGGGTTTATTCTCCTAGGCTTAATTTATTAGCCACTGAATAAATATATATGGATATATTTATTGGGCTAAATTAAATTAAGTTGTCGGGCTTTTATTATATAAGATATAATATGGGTCGAAACTTATTGGGCTTCCATAATCCTAATAGGTTTGGGATTATGATATTCTTATTCATAATAGGAATAGGGATTAGGGTTCCTCTATAAATAGAGAATATATGTCTCATTAGAGAAGAGACGAAAACCTTAGCCACTGGCTATTCGTTCTTCTCTAAGAGAAAAATTATGCGATGTTCAAAAAGGGTCTTGGTACGTGCTAGCATACATTAGCCACTGCCTGGATCATTCATCCTCGTGTGGATACCGGTAGAGGACGTTCGCGCACTGCAGCGGCTACAAATCTGAAAAAACAAATACTAATCTGCGTTAAGAGGTAAATTCGTACATGTTGTGTATTTTCGGTTATACTTTTGTTGTGTAGGATGGTCCATAGTTACTAGGGACTTCGGTCGGCAAAATCACCCATAGGGATGATCGCTAGTTAGCTTTGATGGGAAGAACAACCCGTCGGCACACCTTCGGTGGGAAAAGCACCATGTTTGCATGGTTGCTAAACACCTTCGGTGGGCAAAATACCCCGTTGGCATGTTTGTTAGAACCTTCATTGGGAAAAATAGCACATTAGCACACCTTCAGCTGGCAATACAGTCTGTTGACATGGTTGCTACACATCTTCGGGGGTCAAAATAGTCCATTGACACACCTTCATTATGAAAACATCCTATTGGCGTGGTCACTAGGTATCTTTTATGGGGAAAAAAGCCCGTTCGCACACCTTTGGTGGGAAAAAGACCACAGTTGCGTGTTTGCTAAGCACCTTTAGTTGGTAAAATAGCCTATTGGCACAATCGCTAGGCACCTTCGGTGGGCAAAATACCTCGTTGGCTTAGTCGCTAAGCACCTTTGGTAGGAGAAATAGCCTATTAGCACAACCATTAGGCATATTCTGTGGGCAAAACAACCCGTTGGCACATTTTCTAGGCACCTTCTATAGGAAAAAAACTTGTTGGCACACCTTCTGTGGGGAAACTAGTTCGTTGGCACGGTCGCTAGGCACCTTCAGTGGGTAAAACTATCCATTGGCACTTTTTATAGGAAAAACAACCCGTTGGCACACATTTGGTGGGAAAAAAAAGCTCGTTGTCACGTTCGCTAGGAACCTTCGTTGGAAAAAATAGACATTTGCCACACCGTCGGTGGGCAAAATAGCCTGTTGGGACACCTTTGTTGGGCAAAACATCCCGTTGCCATAGTCGTTAGGGAACTTCGATGGGAAAACAACCCTTTGGGCACATTCGGTATACCTTTTATAGGCAAAACAGCCCGTTCGAACACGTTTAATGGGGCAAATAGCTAGTTGACAAGATCGCTAGGCACCTTCGATGGGCAAAGCAGTCCGTTGAGCAACTTTGGTAGGAAAAATTTCTCGTTTGAGCAACCTTGGTAGCAAAAAAAGCTTGTTGGCAAGGTCGCTAAGCACCTTTGGTAGGCAAAACAGTCCGTAGTGCATCTTCCGTGGGAAAAACAACCCTTTGGCACAGCTTTGGTAGGTAAGGTGGCCTACTAGCACGATCATTAGGCATCTTTGTTGGGCAAAATAGTACTTTGGATTACCTTCGGTAGGAAAAATAGCCAGTTGGCACATCTTTGATGGGCAAAATAGCCTATTGGCATGCTTTCTAGGCACCTTCGTTGGGAAAAATAGGCTATTGGAACTACTTTGGTGGGGCAAATAGCCCTTGGGCAAGGTTGCTTTGCATCTTCGGTGGGCAAAACAGTCCGTTGTCACCTTGAATGGGAAAACAACCCTTTGACACACCTTCGATGGGCAAAACTGCCCGTTGGCACACCTTTGATGGACAAAATAGCTGGTTGTCACAGTCGATCAGAACCTTCATTAGAAAAAACAATTCATAAGGAACCTTCGTTGGGAAGCACAACTCGTTCGTACACCTTTGGTAGGCAAAACATCCTGTTGGAACACCTTCAGTGGAGTAAATAGCCAGTTGGCTTGATTGCAAGGCATCTTTTATGGGCAAAATAGTCATTGGCATAGTTGCCAATAAATTTTAGTGGGGAAAACAGCCCGTTGGCACACCTTCGGTGAAAAAACACCGCTGCTACATGGTCACTAGACACCTTCAGTGGGCAAAATAGCCCGTTGGCACAGTCGCTAGGCACCTTGGATGGGCAAAACAGCCAGTTGGCATGTTTGCTATGCACCTTCGGTAGGAAAAACAACATGTTGGCACACCTTTGATGGGCAACACAGCCCATTGGCATGGTTTCTAGGCACCTTCAGTTGGTGAAATAGCCAGCTGGCGTGATCACTTAGCACCTTCGATGGGATAAACTGCCAGTTGGAACGCATTTGGTGTGTAAAACAGCCGGATGGTACCATAGCTTGATACCTTCAGTGGTGAAAATAGTTCATTGGGCTTCTTTGGTGGGAAAAACAACATGTTGGCACACCATTCGCAGAATTTTGCTGGGTAAAACAGCCTGTTGGTTTGGTAGGCAAAACAACCTTTTCGTATGGTCACTAGGCAACTTCGATGGGAAAAATAGCCCGTTGGCAAACCTTCGTTAGACAAAACAACCAGCTGGCACAGTCTCTAGGCTCTTTAGGTGGCAAAAATAGCCTGTTGGCATGGTCACTAGACACATTCGGTGGACAAAACAGCCTGTTGGCATGGTCACTAGACAATCTGTGGGCAAAGTAGCCTATTGAGAAAAATAGCACATTGGCAAGGTCGCTAGGGAACTTCGATGGGCAATATAGCCCATTGGGATGCTCGCTCAGTACCTTCAATATCAAAAACAACCCGTTGGCATACGTTCAGTGGGAAAAACACCACAGTCGCACAGTCGCTAAGTACCTTCAGGTGGGAAAGCAGTCTATTAGGTATACCTTCGATAGGCAAAACAGCCTGCTGGCACACTCGTTAGGCACCTTCGGTAGGAAAAATAACCCTTTGGCACACCCTCATTGGGCAAAACAGCTCGTTGGCATGATTGCTAGGGACATTCGGTGGGAAGAACAGTATGTTGGCAAGGTGTCTAGTCGCTTTAGTGGGCAAAATAGCCTATTTCCATAATTGCCAGGCATCTTCAGTGGGAAAAATAGCTCGAAGGGCAAAATAGCATATTGGCACAGTTGCTAGGGACCTTCGGTGGGTAAAATAGCCCATTGGCAAGGTCGCTTGACACCTTCAGTCTGCAAAACAGCTCATTAGCATGGTCACTAAGCACCTTCAGTGGTAAAAACTACCCGATGGGCACCTTCTGTAGCAAACACAGTCCATTGACTCACTTTCGGTAGAGAAAATACCTCGTTCGCACAGTCACTAGGCACCTTCAATGGGCAAAATAGTCCGTTGGCCAGCATTGGTGGGAAACATAGTGCTTTGACATAACTTTGGTAGGAAAAACAGCATGTTGGCACAATCGCTAGGCACCTTTAATAGGAAAAATATCCCATTGGCACGTTTACTGGGCACCTTCGGTGGGAAAAATAGCCCGTTGGCATACCTTTAGCAAGAAAAATAGCCCGTTGGCATACCTTTGGCAGGAAAAATTCCTGAATTCAAAACTAAGACGAATGTATAAACCAATGCTTCCATAGATTTGATCGTGGTTTACAATTATAGCTTCCTTACCTATTTATTGGGGATTGCTCCCCCGAAAAAATGAAAATATAAAATAAATAAAAAGGCAAGATTAAAAAAAAGGCGGCGATTTAAATCAAGATATTTCCGGTACCCTTATGTCAAATTCTAAAATGTCAAATTCTAAAAATAAAATAGAGGTAAAAAGTAAGAGATCAATGATATATAAAAAACAATCAATTTGAAAATGCTGTAAGAAAGGAGATGTCACAATATTTTTTTTATACATGTCGAAGTGATGGCAAAGAAAGAATCTCTTTTAAATATCCATCCAGTTTATCAACTTTTTTGAAAATGATACAAAAAAAATGTCCCTATTCAAAGCAGAAAAAATCGTCCTTCTGTAACGACAAAATTTTTTTTATCTTTTTTACTTTATCTTATTGATAGTTTTATCTTATTAATAGAAATCATTTGATATCTTCGTATCCGAGAATCAACAAATTCGACTCCGCATTGTTCACAAAATTTTGGGTCTTTTTTTTTATCTTTATCTCCGATTATTCGATTTTTAGATAATAGTAGATAGAAACAACGCTAGTAAGGAGTCCTATTTTGCACTTATATTCATCACTGTAGGAATTTGGTTCAAGCTTTCCCTAGCCCCTTCTCATCAATGGACTCCTGAAGTATACGAAGGAGTGCGGTTCATTAGAAAAATTCCTACCTCTCTATCTATCTCTGAGATGCTTGGATTTTTCAAAACTCCATGGACATGCAGAAGAGAAATGCTATCCCCACTCGGACCAAGACTTTTTTTTTTGTTCTCTCCAACCGGACCAAACTAGATACTCTACTTCTTGTATTTAAAGTTATTTGTGTATCCTTCCGAGGTGTGAAGTGGGAGAGAAGGGATTTCATAATTGGGGTTTGGAATAAGATGACGTTTTCATTTTTTTTCATATTGAAAGAGTAATAAGAATGAATAGCCCGTTGGCACACCTTTGGTGGGCAAAACAGCCTGTTGGCATGATTGCTATGCATCTTCAGTGGGAAAAAAGCCAGATAGCACACCTTTGTTGGTCAAAACAGTCTATTGACACGATCGGTAGGCACCTTCGGTGGGAAAAAACACATTGGCATGGTTAATTTCAGTAGGAAAAATAGCCCGTTGGGTAAAATAGCAAGATGACACGGTCATTAGGGAGCCTTGACTGGAAAAATTGCCCGTTGGCACCTTCGCTAGGCACCTTCGATGGAAATAAACAGTCCATTTCCTTTGGTGTGAAAAACACCAAGGTTGAACGATTGCTAGACATGATCGTTGGACAAAATAGCCTATTGACATATTCGCTAGGCACCATTGGTGGGCAAAACAGACTATTGGCATGTTTGCTAGGCATCTTTATGGGCAAAACATTAGGTTAGGCACCTTCAGTGGGAAACAGCCCTTTGGAACACCTTTGGTAGGCAAAAAACCCCGTTGGCATACCATTGGTGGGTAAAACAACCTATTGGCAAGTTTGTTAGGCAACTTCAGTGGGAAAAATAGCATGTTGGCATGGTCGCTAGGCACCTCCAGTAGACAAAATTGCTCATTGGCACAGTCATCAGGTAATTTTAGCCGGAAAAATAGCCTGTTGGATAATATAGCATGTTGGTATGGTCATTAGGGACCTTCGATGAGAAAAATAGCCCATTGGCACGTTCATTAGGCACCTTCAATAAGAAAAATAGCTTGTTGGCACACCTTTGGCGAGAGAAACACTAAGGTTGCACGGTTGCTAAACATGATCGGTGGGCAAAATAGCCTATTAGCACATTCTCTAGGCATCGTTGGTGGGCAAAACAGCCTGTTGTAATGGTTTCTTGGCATCTTCGGTGGGCAAAAGATTACGTTGGGCACCTTCAATATGAAAACAACCCTTTGGAACACCTCTGATAGGTAAAACAATCAGTTAGCACACCTTAGGCACATTCGGTGTAAAAAATATCTCATTGGCACATAGGTGGGAAAAATAGCACTTTGGCTCAGTCGCTAGGCACCTTTGATAGGTAAAATAGCCCGTTAGAGCAGTCGTTTAGCACCTTCGATGGGTGAAACAGACCGTTGATCACCTTCAGTGGAAAAAAATCCATTTGCATACCTTTGATCAGCAAAACAGTCCGTTTCCACACCTTTGACGAGAAACACAACTCGTTGGCACATCTTTAGTGGGAAACACAGCCCGTTGGCACAATTTTGGTTTCCAAAATAGCCCATTGGCACGTTTCTTGGTGACTTTGGTCGAAAAAATAGCACGTTGATATGGTCATTAGGCACCTTCAATAGGCAAAATAGTCGGTTGGCACGGTCGCGAGGCACCTTCGGCTGGAAAACTACCCTTTGGGCAAAACTAACACATTGGCACAATTGCAAGGGACCTTCGATGAGCAAAATAACATGGCTACATGTTCGCTAGACACCTTAGGTAGGCAAAATAGCCTGTTGGCATGGTCGCTAGGAAAATTGGGTAGGCAAAACAACCCGTTGGCACATCTTTAATGGGTAACAAAACTTGTTGGCATAGTTGCTAGGCACCTTCAGTGGGTGAAATAGCCCATTGGCACGATCACTTGGTGCCTTCAGTGGGATAAACAACCAGTTGACACACAATTGGTGGGCAAAATAGCCGGTTGGTATGGTCACTTGACACCTTTGGTGGGAAAAACAGTTTGTTGGGCTCCTTCGATAGGAAAAAAGCATGTTGGCATACCTTCGATAGGCAAAACAACTTGTTGGCTTAACTTTGTTGGGCAAAACAGTCCGTTAGCACAGTCCCTAGGCACCTTTTGCAGGAAAAACAGCCTGTTGGCATAGTCACTAGTGATGTTCAGTGGGCAAAATAGCTCGTTGGCACGATCATCTTCAGTGGGCAAGCTCGTTAGGGACCTTTGGTGGGCAGTATAGCCCATTGGGATGTTCCCTAGGCACCTTCAATGGGAAAAACACCATTGGCACACCTTTGGTGGGAAAAACACCAATATCGTATAGTTGCTAGGAATCTTTGGTGGGAAAAATAGTACGTTGTGCACCTTTAGTGGAAAAACAGCCTGTTGGCAAAGTTTTGCTAGGTAAAATGGCCTGTTAGCCCACCTTTGGTGGGAGACACAACCTGTTACCACACCTTTTGTGAGCAAAACTACTCGTTGGAACATCTTGGGTGGGAAAAACTACCGGTTCACACACTTTTTGGTGGGAAAAACAGCTCATTGGCACCATTGTTAGGCACCTTTAGTGGGAAAAATAATCCATTGGCACACCTTCATTAGGCAAAACAACTTGTTGGCAACTTCGATGGAAAGAACAACATGGTGGTTAGGTACCTTCGGTGGACAAAATAGGCCTTTGGCATTGTCGTCAAGCACCTTTAGTGGGAAAAATAGCCCGATGGGTAAAATAGCACATTGACACTGTCGCTAAGGACCTTTGATGGGTAAAATAACCCATTAGGATGTTTTGTAGCCACCTTTGGTAGGAAAAAAAGCTCGTTGATGAACCTTCGGTGGGAAAAACACCATAGTCGCGCGATTTTTAGACACCTTTAGTGGCAAAAATAGCCCATTGGCCTAGTTGCTAGCCACCTTTGGTGGGCAAAATAAGCAATTGGCATATTTGCTAGGCACCTTCAGTGGGAAAATAGCACGTTGGCAACCCTTCGGTTGCAACACAATCTATTGACACGATCTGTAAGCATCTTTGGTTGGTAAAACAGTCCGTTGGGCACCTTCTGTGAGAAAAGTAGCCCGTTGGAACACCTTCAGTAGGCAAAACAGCCCATTGGCACACCTTTGTTAGGCAAGACAACACCTTGGCACAATCGCTAGGTGGGAAAAACACCACTTTGGCATGTTTGCTAGGCACCTTCGGTGGGAAAAACATCACTTGGGTACAACTTCAATGGGAAAAACACCATGATCTGAAGATCATTAGGCACCGTCAATGGGCGCCTTCGATAGGAAAAATAGCCAGTTGACACACATTCGGTGGGTAAAATGGCTGGTTGGCACAATCGTTAAGCACCTTTGGTGGGAAAAATAGTTCAATGGGCTCCTTTGGTGGCTAAAACAACACATTGGAATAGCTTTGGTAGACAAAACAACCCATTAGCATGCCTTTGGTTGGCAAAATAGCCCTTTGGCATAGTCATTAGGCATTTTTGGTGGGAAAAACAGCCGTTGGCACTCCTTCTCTAGGTAAAATAGCCTATTGGCATGGTCATTAGGCACCTTTGGTGGTCAAAATAGCACGTTAGTAAGGTCGCCAGCCACCTTTGGTGGGAAAACCAGCTTGTTACACTAAACAGCACATTGGCACGATCACTAGGGACCTTCGATAGGTAGAATAGTCTATTGGTATGTTCGTTAGGCACCTTCGGTGGGAAAAATAGCCAGTTGGCACATCTTTGGTGGGAAAACACTATGATCACACAGTCGCTAGACACGTTTGGTAAGTAAAATGGCCCGTTGGCATAGTCACTAGGCACCTTCGGTTGGAAAAATACTCCGTTGGGCGTCACTGGTGTGAAACACAGCCCGTTGGCATACTGTTGATTGAAGAAACAACGTATTGGTACAATTGCTAGGCTCCTTTTATGGGAAAAATATCTGATTGACATGGTCACTAGGCACCTTTGGTGCAAAAAACAGCTGTTGGCACACTTTTGGTGGGCAAAACAACCCATTGTCACGGTCGCTAGGTACCTTTGGTAGGAAAAACAGCACGATGGCATGATTCTTCTGGTACCTTCAGTGGGCAAAACAACTCGGGGTTACCTTTAGTGGGAGGCACAACTTGTTCGCCTATCTTCAGTAGGGCAAATAGCCTGTTGGCACAGTCGCTAGGCATCTTCGGTGCACAGCTAGTTTACACATCTTCAGTCTGCAAAATAGCTTATTGGCATGGTCAGTAAGAACCTTTGGTGGGAAAAACAACCCGTACGTACACTTTTGATGGGCAACACAGCCCATTGGTACAATCGTTAGGCATCTTAGTTGGGCAAAACAATCCTTTGGAACTCCTTCAATAGGCAAAACAGTCTTTTGGCACACATTTGGTAGACAAAACAGTTTGTTGATCCGTTCGTTAGGCACCTTCGGTAGGAAAAATAGCCCGTTGTCATACCTTTGGTGGGGCAAATAGTCCGTTGGCATGGTCGTTAGGCACTTTTGGTGGGTAAATTAGTTCGTTGGGCACCTTCGATGGGAAAACAACCCTTTGGCACACCTTTCAAGGGAAAAACAACCTAGTGCACACCTTTTCTGGACAAAATAGCCTGTTTCCATTGCCGTTAGAAATCTCGATAGAAAAAACAGACCATTGGGAACCTTCGATGGGAAGCACAGCTCATTGGCACATCTTTGGTAGGCAAAACAACCCGTTGGAATGCTCACCAGATGCCTTCATTGGGAAAAATATACCTTTGGCACACCTTCGGTTGCCAAAACAACCTACTGATGCACTTTGGTTAGGTAAAAACATCCCGTTGCCCCAGTTGTGAGGACCTTCAGTTGGAAAAACAACCCATTGGGTACCATTGGTGGGAAGCATAGCTCGTTGGCACACCTTCTATAGGTAAAACAACCCATTGGAACACCTTTGGTGGGGCAAATAGCTAGTTGGCATGATTGCTAGGCATCTTTGACGGGTAAAACAACCCATTGGGCACCTTTGGCAAGAAAAACAACCCAATTGCCCACCTTCTGTAGGCAAAATAGCTCATTGGCATGGTCGCTAGGCACCTTCGGTGGGCAAAATAGTCCATAGAGCACCTTCGTTGGGAAAAAACCCATTGGTACACCTTTGATGGCCAAAATAGCCCGTTGGGACACCTTCAGTGAGCAAAACAGCCCATTGGCACATTCACTAGGCATTTTTGGTGGAAAAAATAGCCTGTTGGTAAACCTTTGGTGGGAAAAAGAGCCCGTTGCACACCTTCTGTAGAGAAAAACACCACAGTCACATGGTAACTAGACACCTTCGATGGGCACGATAGCCAATTGGCATGTTTCCCTGACACCTTTGGTGGGCAAAATAACCCATTGGCATATTTGCTAGGCACCTTTGGGAGGAAAACAGCCCATGAACACACCTTTAGTGGGCAAAACAGCTCGTAGGCACACTCACTAGGCACCTTCAGTGTGAAAAACAACCCGTTGGCATACCTTTGGTGGGAAAACAACCCATTGGTAAGGTCGTTGATACCTTTGGTGGGCAAAATAACCTATTGGCAAGGTCGCCAGTCACCTTTGGTGGGGCACGAGTGCTAAGGACGATCGATGGGCAAAATAGTCCAATGGGATGTTTGCCAGGTAGCTTTGGTGGGAAAAATAGCCTGTTGGTGCACCTTTGATGGTAAAAACACCACGGTCGCTTAGCCACTAAACATCTTTGGTGGCCAAAATAGCCTTTTGCGACGATCACTAGGCACCTTCGGTGGGAAAAACAGCCCGTTCGACACTATCAATGTGAAACACAACCTATTGGCACACCTTCGGTGGGAAAAATAGCATATTTGTATGATTAGGCTCCTTCTATAGGCAAAACATCCCGTTGCATGATCACTAGGCACCTTTTGTTAGTAGTGTGCCCTAGGCCAATGGATATTTTTGATTCATGTATTAACATTATGACTTGTTAATAATATATT
>JANZXR010041362.1:0-13641 GCA_027575705.1 Erythroxylum echinodendron | reverse complement strand
TAACACACTTATCAAAATAGTTCATTTATTTCTAACATTATTATTATTTGATTGTCACCAAAATTAATAATCGTGAAATCCTCTTGACTTAACAAATTGCAATTAAATGAAATGGAAGAGTTACTATTTGATCCGTTTGAGAATGCAAGGTTGTACAAGGAGCATACCAAGATGTGGCATGATCAAAAAATTAAAAAAAGAAGATTTGAACCTGAGCAACTTGTTCTTTTGTTCAATTCAGGTCTTAGGTTGTTTCCAGGTAACCTTAAGTCATGATGGTCAAGTCCATTTGTGGTGGTCAAGGCATACCTGCATGGTGCTTTGGAGATAGAAGCCAAAGGTTGAAGCATTATGTTGTTAAAGATCAATTTCATGAGAGGTCCACTATCACACTCTCCAATCCTAAGTGGAATATCTTGGAGCAATCTAGCTGGATGATAAATGAAGCAACTTGTTGGAGGCAAACCGATGATTCTCAACTTGTTGTCACTTTTAATCTTTTTATTTTGTTTCATGATTTATATTTTATTTTATTTTTCATTACTTGTAGGGTCCCAATGTAGATGGATGCTTAACTATGGAAGCATATCATAAGGATTCAAGGTAAATTGAGAGTGAGCCGCACTTCACACCAAGGAGTCTCTTTCCCTTATGCTCTTTTATGTTTTCATAACATTGAGGACAATGTGACATTTTAAGTTGGGGGTGGGGTGTTACATGCTAAATTTTTTTAAATTTTTTTAGATACTTAGCTTAAGAGAGTCTAAGAGTAGGAGTGAATGAAACTTTTGTATAATTTTTTTCGATATTATCTAGTTGTTTGAACTTGTTTCTGTTTTGCAATGTTTTCATGATATAGGAAGTAGGATGGGTTCTATAAACATTATTTGAACTTGTTTCTGTTTTGCAATGTTTTCATGATATAGGAAGTAGGATGGGTTCTATAAAAATTAATCACAATCTACATGCTTCTCATCCTAACTCATACAATCAACATAATCCTGGGTCGGGATGGGTCAACCCATAGCCCAGGTTATGGCCCGACCAGCCTGCTATTTGTTTTTTAAGCAAAAAATTCCAAAACGACGTCATTTTTGACAAAACAATGTCATTTTGGAACCGGACCGATCAATCGCCCACCTGACCTTTGTCCGAGCCCGCCCGGGTCGACCATGGTATGCCTATGGCCCACTCGTGTCCTAGTCAACCCAAGCCTAAAGCAGGTCAGGCAAGCCAAGCCAGTTTTACCATTTCTATGTCAATAAATATTTACCTATAACTAGACTTCTTGAAGGCACAACTAGAAGATGATGTTACGGATCCAACTCAATTCCACTTGAGTAAGTAATTTTATAACCTCAATAGGTTGATGTTTTTCCGCCTAAAGAAAAACAAAGTTATTCCAATGCCTTGAGTTGCTTACTAATCGAGAGCAGGCATGCACCCATGTCACCTTTTGCATAAAACGATAAGGTATGAGTATGCAATTGCACTCTAAGTTAAGGCCAAAAGTAAGTCAATAAGTGGCAACTTAGTGAAATTTTTGAATAAGGACTTACGAATGATGGACGTAAGGAAAAAATTCCTCTGTAGTTGTTAGGCTCTTCTTGCCTCAAGTTGTTAAAAAAATAAAAAAAATATCTATGCATATATTTAAGTATTAGTAGTTTAGCATTGTCACGGTTTGTGTGTTATTGTTCAATGCTATAAAGGACATATGAGAATGGCCTTGTGCACACACACTCCTTGATATAATGATAGGTTAGAACTCGATATAGGGATTATAAGGTTGTTGAGGTGTTTCCTTGAATAAACCCGATATCATGTATTGTTTGTAGTTCTTGAAACGTGGTTAGAAGATTTTGAGCTAGGTGATGGAAAAAAAACTTATATTTCATTTTGCTCACTTTTTGCTCGGGGATGATAAAAAGCTAAATTGGGAGTATTTTGATAAGCTAATTTTATAATATATTTTGCAGTCTTAATTGCTTATGTTTTGATTACTTTTGATGGATTTTACCTTAGTAAACTGACTAAATTTGATTTACGTTCACTTCATAGGTGAAAGATGATTTTTGTTTAGATACGTGCATAGTTTAGTTTTTTAAATATATCTTCTTTGTTTCAGCTCCGATTGGGGAGATTCAAAATTTTAACCAAATTTAGGAGATTGGAATACAATTCATTAGTAGAAGTCAAAGCCCATTTTTATCGTTTGATAAGCCAAAATTGACAAAGAATTTGCAACTGGCTGCTACCTCTATTATCTAATGACCAAGTCACAGTGATTGGGCTATATCTTGAGTTGTATATGTCTAATTGAGGTGATTCAAGGGCCCATAGAAATAGGAAATCTAGACCTACAATTTTTATAAAGATACGAGGTCAAAAAGAGGTGGGGAATGTACCAAATAGCACATTGAAGCTCTGACACAAATCAGTTTCCTAAACTAACTTGGTTTCCTGATTGTTTTGGAGTTCTTAAATTGTAGGGCACTATGAGGATTGAAGGGGGACATTGTTGCATGTGAAAAGAGCTTTATCAAAAAGGTTTCTTAGTGTTTTATAACGTGAGAAAGCAAAAAAAAAAGAGAAGAGGGGGGAGAGTTCCAGCTAACAAAATAGAAGGCTCTCACATTAAAGATTGAAGGATATGCATTCATTCTTCACAAGGGAGTAATTTTAGGGTTTAGTTTGTTGTTTTTATTTCATTTTGGATTCTAAATTTGATTGAATGAGTTCTTTGAGATTGTTGAACATGTTTAGATTTATTATTAATATTATGAACTAATTTTTTTTACTAGGACTCTATGCAGAAGCCTAATTGATTGTGTGTATGCGATTTATGGTGGTTGGAATTGATTTACTGGTAGCTTGGTTGTTTATTTCATTCTGTGTTTAATGCTTTTAATTGTCTGGCCAACAGTTAATTGATTTGAAAGGATTAGGTGATTCTCAAAAAAGATAGTTTAGTCCTAGGTTCAATTGGATGAAATAATATGCATGTTGGGGATAGAAATATACCAGAATGTGTATACAATCGTGAGTGATGCTCGTTTTTATTGAGTCTCAGTTTAATAATTCACATAGATATATAGTGTTTTATTCTATTGGGATATAGGTAATAGGCTGCGATAACAAATATTACATAGGTTAGAGCATTCGATTGATAATTATTAAAGTTCATTAACGCTAAGCTAATAATGCACTAGGCCTATTTAAGATTAATTTCGACCGCTATAATTTGCATTGCAAAATTGATTGGGTGGAACCATTAGAATCCTAGGCTTTTCTATTTGGTTAATTTCATATCTTTATTAACAATTTCACAATCTATAGCTAGTTTACTTTTAGCTTAATTAATTTCCTAAATTACTACTTTCGGTTAAATAAATACAGTCGTAGCATAGTAGTTTAATAGTTAGCGAATTAATTAACTCCCTTTGGACATAATAGTTGGATACTTCCAAATCATTACTTGTGACTGTCTACACTTGCACGTATCATCGTGATTAGAATTACGTTATCAATCTCATCTAATTGTAACATTGATTATTGGTCTAAAAGGAATAATTGTCATAATTCAAGAAGATAGTTTGAAACATATTAAGATAGTCATAATAAGTCTCAAATTTCTTAAACTAAGTAGTTCAAACCTAACATTCAAACCAAAACTTACCATTAATTGAATGAGTATAATAGCATTCGATGTCAATTTAATCATAGCAATAAGCTTAGTGAAAAAGAATAAACCCTAAATTAAATAATTGAGATAGCTACAACTATTCAACTTAGTTTTTTTGTTTGTCATTAGTTAAATATGTAAATTTATAAATAACTTATTTGCTACTTGTACTAATAATCCTTCAAGACAATTACATATTTCAGAATACATAGATAGCTATAAAATAATCAATATCAAATTAATTTCTCATATAAATCAATATTAATTATTCATGAAATATAGGAACACAAAACAATGCATACTTGAATTAAAAAATGAAAATAAGTTTAGCATAAAACCTTATAAGGTTACAGCTAGAGTTTTGAATCCCCTTAAATCTGAAAATTTGAGTTTAGTCACACACTTAAGTTTGAACACCAAGGTAGATGAAAGATGAAAGATTAAGAGAAAAGTCAAAAGAAATAAACAGAAGAAGGTTGGAGGGGTGAAAGACTTCTCTCCTATTGTTTTGCTACTCAATCCCTTGTCTACTTCTATCTTGCAAAGATTCTTAGCTAAAAAAATCAAAATCCCTACATAATAAGGAAGGAGAGAAGTTTCTGATAGTAGTATTTTTTATGATGTTTTAAGTTTTATTTAGTCTTGCCTTTTATGTTAAATTGAGTGTTGAGTATACATTTAGGGTTTAATTAGATTAGTTTTTTGTGTTTAAGTATTTTTATGGGTTAGTTTGAATCTTTGAGCTTAAATTGTATATTTTTGAGGTACCTTGATGTGTGTGCTAGTGTTGCAAGGTAAACAGGGGACAATGGTAAAGATGTGAAGAGTTTCAAGTTAAAAGACACAGGCCACAATCGTGCATAGCGGCCACGATCGTGGGAGAAGAGGAAGAGTAAGAGGCAACCAGGCCACGATCGTGCACCAAGAGCCACGATCGTGACAAAGAGCATCAAGTCAGGCCACGATTGTGCACTTCAAGCCACAATCGTGACAAAAAGGAAAAAATGCTGGCCACAATCGTGGCAAGTAGGGCCACGATCATGGCCTGCGTCGGGCTGACATGAAAACTCAATTTTTAGGTGATTTTTTGGACCATTTCAACCTCGAGTTTAACTTAAAGCTATTACAGAATAAATAGAAAAATACCTAGCAGCCATTAAAGGGAAGACGAAAGAGCCGAGAGTGCCACACAAAAGAGAGATTCCGTTAAAAATCTGAGAGAGACATAGATAGAGATCATACGATCGAGGAAGGAGAGAAGGAAGAGAGGCACATAGATCTGTTTGATGGACGTACTTCCTAGAATAGGTGGTTTCTTGCAGTCGCTACCTCTGAGATCCATTCCAACAATATTTTCTAGTTTTTATTTCGATTTCGTTGATGTATGAAATTTGGGGATTTATTAGAAATATTGTTGTTGAGTGTTGATTTGTTTGTCTAAACTCACCTTCGGGTTTTTATTCTTGAGATTAATAAAATTGATTTGATTGTGTTGATTTGATTGTATTTTATTTGATTTAATTGTGATTCAATTTGATTCTTCATAACTTTGCAATAAACTGAGAAGGTGAGCCAGTAAAAATCATCGATTTAGGTTAACAAGAGTTAGGTAAATCGATAGGTAGAGAATTGAATCAAACCAGTAGAATCCTATAACAAGAGATCGAGCATAGATTCCTAGTAGGTTAATGGACAATGTTAGAACTAATTTAGGTTTTAGACCAATTGTGGATCGAGAGATCGTAATTTCCATAATTTGAATTAGGGATTATCAATTAGGGTTAAGAATTATAACTCAACAGAGAATAATTCACCTTAGGATCATCTAGGCCCTTTAAGTCGAAAATATCAAAATTGGGTATATTTTCTTTAATTATAAATTCTCCATTTTTCTTAATTGGTCACTTCTAGGTTGAAATTTGGATTATTTGTGTGAGTTAGCTTTTGTTCTCTATTGGTGCTTTAATTTTTCATATTTGATTCTTGATTAATTTTAATTTCTTCAGTTGATGTTTAATTAGGTATTGCGAATTTAGTTGCCATTAGATTTTAGGACTAGTTCCCTTCATCGTAGGATCGACACCTAAGGCACTACGCTAATGACCCATGCGCTTGCGAAATTTACTGAGGTTATACATAGTAAAACTTAGCTCGTATAACCTTGCGAACAAGTTTTTGGCACCATTTCCGGGAAGGCAATTTAGTTCTAGAGTTTAAGGCGTTAGGATAGTCTAAGGCGTTAGGATAGTCTTTAATTTTTGTTTTAGTTTTTGGTTAGCTTTACTTAGGAATCGTGCTCTTACATGAACACAATAATCACAAGGGGTTCGAGTCGCACAATTGAGACGTCAGATTTATATGTAACATGTTTAGAACAAACTCTTAGTAAAGCTCGGCCAGAAGAAGAAGAAGAGTTCGAGAAAGCACAAATGGTTGAGGAGTTCCAACACAACATGGATCAAGAAGTTAACCCTAGTAGGCAACAACAAAGGACCCCCATGGATTTTATGAGACCAGGGTTCAATCCTACAAACCAAGGAGTGGCTAGACTACCTATTCTAGCGGTCTCCTTTGAAATTAAGCCAGCCCTCCTGAACATGCTTCAACAGAATGTCCAATTCTATGGACTGGCAAATGAAGACCCGAACGCTCACATCTTGAGTTTTCTCAAGATCTGTGATACTTTTCGGTATCATTAGATGTTGGAAGACACAATTAGAATTAGGATGTTTCCCTTTATGCTTAAGGATAGAGCAAAGGCCTGGTATCATTCACTGAGCCCCGTTAACATTACGATATGGGACCAGCTAGTGTGTGCCTTCCTAGATAAGTATTTCCCATTAACAAAGGCCACCAAAATTTTTAAGGAAATTACAAATTTTCAACAAATTAATAGGGAGTCCATTTATAAAGCATGGGAACGTTACAAGGATCTATAGAGGTCATGCCCACACTGTAATTTACCCAAAGAGTTACTATTGTAGACATTTTATAATGGAGTAAACCCATAGACTAGAGGCACCATCGATGTAGTATTGTGAGGATCATTAATGAGAAAGATGGTCAATGAAGTAGAGGAACTAATAGAGGAGATGGCCAGTAAAAGCTGCTTATAGGCTAGTGAACGTAGTAAGCAACCTACTAACTCTAGGTGGAAGAAGGGAGTTGTCGTTGTCGATCAGATGACGGAGATGCAAGCTAAGATTGATAACTTGACGTGACAACTCAATAATATGAAGGCATAATCCTAAACTACAGTAAAGGCCGCACAATTGAAGTGCGAGCTATGTGTCTAGTTAGATCATAATACGGTGGACTGCTATTTGATGAGAGAAGATAACCTGAAGCAAGGTCATTACATGGGAGCTCAATTTGGACGTGGAGGGGGTTATAATCTCTACGCCAACACATATAACCTCAGGTAGAAGAACCACCCAAACTTCTCCTGGTCGAATAACAACAATGGAGGGTAGCTTAGACCCCTAAGGATAATTTAGCTTCCAATAGGACAAAACAAGCTCGATGGATTCAAAATTGGATAGAATTTTTTATAAGCTTGGGACTTTAGATGATGCACACAAGAAGTTGGAAGATAAATTTAAGCAAGTCACTGAGAGACATACATCTTTCATTTATAATTTAGAAGCCTAAGTGAGTCAATCGACAAATGCCTTTTCCATGCAGAAATTAGGAAATATTCCCAGCACTCTAGGACAAAAATCAAGGGAGCAGCTAAAGGCTATCACAGTTCGGAGTAGGAAGGAAATTGAACCACCCACAAGGTTAAGAGAGGAGCCCCCCCAGCCAATAGAGGAGAATCAAGAAAAGTATAAGGAAGTGGACATGAGCAAATACCCTCCACTATATCAACCCAAAGTACCTTTTCCTCAACGATTGCAATAGAAGAAGTTAGATGAACAATTTACAAAGTTTTTTGAGAAGTTAAGGATGCTACAGATAAATCTCTCCTTTGTTAAGGCATTAGAATATATGCTGAAATATGCAAAATTTTTAAAGGATATATTATCTAAGAAGCGTACTAGGGAGGAAAATCAAATGGTAGCCTTAACTGGCACTTGCAGTTCAATAGTCACCAGTCAAATGTCTTCAAAATTAAAAGATCCAGAAAGTTTGACAATACCTTGTGTGATTGGTAGAATGGAACCAAGTGTTTGTGCGATCTGGGAGCTATCATCAATCTTATGCCTTTTTCAATATTCAGGAAGTTAGGACTAGGAGAGGTCAAGCCCTCTATGTTAATTCAATTGGCAGAATGGTCCATTAAAAGACCATTGGGAATAGTGGAAGATGTATTGATGTGAGTGGAAAAGTTCATTATTCTAGTAAATTTTGTGGTTTTGGATTTTCAAGAAGATAAAACTGTCCACTGATCCTGGGTCGACCTTTTATGAATATGGGGATAGGTATAATTGATGTCCACAAAGGTAAATTGACACTTTGAATATGGGAAGATCAGGTTGAATTCAATATGAATAAGACCTTAAGGAATCCAATAATGAGCAGTGCATGCATGATGGTCAAAATATTAGATTATCAACTACAAGAACAAATTAAGAGTTACATTGTAGAAGTGAAGTCTTTAGAAGTAAAGGATGACAATGAACACCAGAATCCTAAATCCACAGAAGATGATGAGATAGAGGGAACAGATTTTTCAGTGCATCAAGATAAATTAGTTTGGACCGAAGCACCCACTCCACCATCCTCAGAGAAGCCTCTGATATTAGAACTGAAGCCTATACCTGTATGTGTCCGGTATACTTTTCTTGGTAAAGGTAAAACCTTATCAATAATAATCTCCAACCAATTGAGTAAAAAATAGGAAAGTAAGGTGGTGGAGGTCGTCAAAAAGCCAATGAAAGCTATCAGATGATAGATTACTGACATTTGAGGAAGGAGTCCGAATGTTTGTATGCATCGAATAAATTTGGAGGATGGTTGTAAAATGGTGCAGGAGAGTCAATGGAGGCTAAACCCCAACATAAAGGAAGTAATAAAGAAGGAAATCATTAAACTCTTATATGCAGGGATATTTTAACCCATCTTTGATAGTGAGTGGGTCAGCCTGGTGCAATGTATGCCGCAAAAGGCAGGATGATGCTGATAGGAAGTGAAAGTGGAGAAGTAATTTCTATAATAACAGTCACAGGATAGAGAGTATGCATAGATTATCGGAAGCTTAACTTAGTAACTAAGAAGGAACACTTTCCTCTCTCATTCATAGACCAAATGATAGAAAGGGTAGCTGGCCATTCGTTCTATTGTTTCTTAGACAAGTACTCAGGCTATAATCAAATTTTTATCTACCCTGACAATCAGGAAAAAACCACATTCACTTGTCCTTATAATACGTTTGCATATTGACAAATGCCCTTTGGACTCTGCAGTGCCCTAGCCACATTTCAAAGATGTATGATGTCAATCTTCACAGACATGATAGAAGATATAATGGAGGTATTCATGGACGACTTTTCAGTATTTGGAGATTCTTTTGAAAAATGTTTAACTAATTTTGATAGAGTTCTTCAAAGGTGTGAAGAATCACATCTAGTGTTGAATTGGGAGAAATGCGATTTCATGGTACAAGAAAAGATAGTGTTAGGTCATAAAATATCACATCAAGCATTCAAAATTGACATAGCAAAGACAGAGGTGATAGAAAAGCTTCCGTCACTAAGTAACATAAAAGGTGTTTGAGAATTCTTAGGTCATGCTGGGTTTTACCGATGCTTCATCAAAGATTTTTCAAAAATTGCAAGACTTTAACAAACCTCTTAGTCAAGGATGTAACCTTCGTGTTTGATGATAAATGTATGTCTACATTCAATACTCTAAAGGAGGCATTAACTTCAGTACCAATTTTATTAACACCTGATTGGACGTTACCGTTTGAAGTAACGTGTGATGTAAGTGATCAGGCCATAGGTTGCGTATTGGGTCAACGAAAAGACAAGAAGTTGCATGCAATCTACTATGCTAGTAAGACTCTTGCAGGGCCCAACTAAATTACACCACTACAGAAAAGGAATTACTCATAGTAGTGTATGCATGTGACAAGTTTCGACAATACCTTTTGGGATCAACGGTGATTGTATTCATCAACCACGTAGCACTAAAATACCTTTTCAACAAGAAAGATGGAAAACCTAGATTAATTAAATGGGTGTTACTTTTGCAAGGATTTGACTTAGAAGTGAGAGGTAAAAAGGGAACTGAAATGTGGTAGCTAACCACCTATCCAAACTTAAAGGAGGGGAATGCAAGCCTAGTAATGATATTAACGAGAATTTTCCCGATGAAACTCTAATGTTACTCAAGAGTTTAACTACACCGTGTTTTACAGATATCACCAATTATATGGCCAGTGGTAAACTTCCTTTAGATCTCTCTTACCAGTAACAGAAGAAGTTCTTGCATGATTGTAACCACTATATATGGGATGAACCAACCCTATATAGAGCTTATACAGATGGGTTAATGCAACATTATGTTCCGGATGAGGGAATGTTAGACATCCTTAGGCAATGTCATGACGTTCAATATGCATGACATTAAGGAGCCAATAAAATAGAGGCTCAGATATTTGAAAGTGTATTACTGGCCACAGCTATTTAAGGATGCACAAACCTATGTAGCACAATGTGATTGATGCTAGAGGATAGGTAACATATCTAAGAGGGATGAGATGCCGTTATCAAATATTCAAGAGGTAGAGATCTTCGATGTTTGGGGCATGGACCTTATAGGTCCATTTCCACCTTTGATGGGGAACATGTACATTCTAGTGGAAGTCGATTATATCTTGCAATGGGCTGAAGTGATAGCATCTCTGACCAATGATGGGAAGGTGGTACAAAAGTTTATTAAACAACTATTTGATCATATTGGAGTGCCACGTATAGTAATAAGTGATAGAAGCGCACATTTTTGCAACAGATCCTTTGATGCCCTCTTAAAATGATACGAAGTACACCATCGAGTGACTACACCTTACCATTTACAAACTAGTGGCCAAGTAGAAGTTGTCAACTGAGAGCTAAAATGAATTTCGGAAAAGACAGTGAACAATTCCCGAAAGGATTAGGCAGTAAAGTTGGATGATGCTTTATGGGCCTATAGGATAGCTTTTAAGACACCCATTGTAACAACTCTATATAGACTCGTGTATGGGAAAGCATGTCATCTACTGATCGAACTAGAGCGTCGAACATACTGGGCAATCCAAGCATTAAACTTTGATTGGAAGCAAGCCGGCAAGAAGAGACTCCTATAACTAGACGAGCTTAAAGATTTTTGTTTTAATACCTATGAGAACGTCAAACTCTACAAAGAAAAGGTTAAGAAATGGCATGACGCTCGTCTCAAGAAAAAGGATTTCAAAGTAAGGGACACCGTTCTACTATATAATTCTCGGTTAAGGTTATTTCTAAGGAAGTTGAAGTATAGATGGAGTGGACCATTCACGGTCATTCAAGTTTTCAATCATGGAGCTCAAATTGGAAAATGCTAATAATGATATTTTTAAAGTCAATAGGCACCGGTGCAAGCTATATTTTGGAAAAGCACTTCCTATAGATAAGGAAGTGATTTCCTAGTCATCGACCACTTGAAAATGCCTACTGAATTAAAGGTCAAGCTAAGATGATGAACCGGCAAGTAGTTAGATTGTGTTTGAAAATGTTAGTGATAGTAGTTTTTTAATTCAATTTCAATATACTGTCAGTATTTCAAAGCTCAGGGTATTCAATTACCACCTCCTACACCATCAGCACCTCCATCTTCGTAGGATCCAAATCTAACCCATAATTTTTTCTCCATTTCTATTTTGTTTTGTGTTCTTTATTTTTCGATTCTTTTTATTTTTATTTTTGTCATTAATTTTATATGTTCTTTGTTATTTTAATATTTGTTTTCACATTTTTTTTATGTTTGTATCGTGTGCGTTTCCTTCTCACATTGAAGACAATATGTTGTTCAACTGTGGGGAGGGATTATGTGTTTTTCTTTTAAATGTGATTTTGCATACCGTATAATAGTATTAGGTTGCATGCTGTAAAGTGTGTAAATGAGTCAATGGCTTAAATTAAGTGATTTTTTTTAATTTTGGACATGTTCTATTAGATTGTGAACAATCATTAGCCTGCAAAATTAGTGAATTAGGGGGTCTTTGGATAAATATATAACCTAACTAGGACTTAGTGTAAATTTAACACCCTATAGATTTTCACATCCATTCGTAATTTGAGGCCTTTTAGGTTAAGTAGCTTAACTAGTATTTTTCATATAAACAAATAGCTTAAAGCAACAAGGTAGGCAAAAAAAAGTTTAATTCAATAATCACTATTTCACTGACCTTCAGGTTATGAATAAAGCTAATAGCCAGTTGAAAACGTGATATAGCTGAGTAACCAGATCGACACATATCACAAATGTATGCCTTCATGTAAAAAGACTATAATGACGTTTCAACCAAGCTGTTAATAAACGACTTAGTCAAGTAATCGGATCGACATTCATCACAAATGTTTGCTCTGAGTAAAAGGCTAAGTCCCGGGTAAAAAATAAAGAAAAAATAAAAATTGTGTGTTTAAATAAAAACCTACCGGACTTGTAATAGGCTTGAAGTTTCATAGAATTATACCTAAGAACAGTCACCGAGTTTGAGGGACCGAAAAATTATTAATGTGTGTGCATAATTGAAAAAGGTAAATAGGTTAACGCTTGGTATATTTTTCATGCTAATGATTTGACGTAATAAAAATGAGTGTGTCTAAGATTAAATTTAGTTCATGAAGATCAGATCCATTGTCACATTATTGCATGGTATGTTTGTTTTGTTAGGTGTTGTTGTTTAAATGTGGGAATGTTGATAGTAATGTTTTGTATGATATTTTAGGGTTTAATTTGTTATGCATTTTGTGTTAAATTAAGTGTTGAGTATGCATTTAGGGTTTCAATAGATTAGTTTTTGTTTTTATGGGTTAGTTTGATTCTTTGAGCTTAAATTGTATATTTTTTAGGTACCTTGATGCGTGTGCTAGTGTTGTAGGATAAACAGGGAAGAACGGTGAAGATATTAAGAGTTTCGGACTAAAAGACACAGGCCACGATCATGCACAGTGGCGACGATCGTGATAGAAGAAGAAGAGTTAGAGGCAGTCAGGCCATGATTATGCACCAGTAGCCATATTCGTGACAGAGAGTGTCAAGTTAGGCTATAATCGCGCACTTCAGGCCACGATCGTGACAAAAAAGAAAAAGTGTTGGCTATAATCGTGGCAGGTAGGGCCATAATCGTTCCCTGCATCAGGCTAACATAAAAACTCAATTTTTGGGTAATTTTTTACACCATTTTGACCCCGAGTTTGATCTAGGGCTACTATAGAATAAATAAAACAATACCTAGCAGCCACCAAAGGGAAGATGAGAGATCCAAGAGAGCTGCGCAAAAGAGAGATTATACCGAAAATCTGAGAGAGATCTAGATAAAAATCAAGTGGTAGAGGAAGGAGACAAAGGAAGAGAGGCACAAAGACTCGTTTGACGCGACCTACTTCCCAAAACAGGTGGTTTCTCACAGTCACAACCTCTAAGATCCATTTCGAAAGTGTTTTCTAGTTTTTGTATCAATTTCATTGATGTATGAAATTTGGAGATTGATTAGAAATATTGTTGTTCAGTGTTGATTTGTTTGTCTAAACTCACCTTTGGGTTTTTATTCTTAAGATTAATAAAATTGATTTGATTGTGTTTTATTTGATTTAACTTGGTAATAAACGGAGGCTGAGTCAGTGAAAATCATTGATTTAGGTTAACGAGAGTTAGGTAAAACGATAGGTAGAGAATTGAATCAAATCGGTATAGTCGTGTAATGAGAGATTGAGCATAAATTCCCAGTAGGTTAATAGACAATGTTATAACTAATTCAGGTTTTG
>JANZXR010041351.1:0-13641 GCA_027575705.1 Erythroxylum echinodendron | reverse complement strand
TAAATGTGCTAGGGCAAGAGCAGTACCAGGATGGGTGACCTCCTGGGAAGTCCTGCGGAAAAACAAAACCGTGAGAGTGCGAGGCCCGAGAGGCCGAGGCTCAAAGCGGACAATATCTGCAAGCGGGTAGTCTGGGCTATTACATAGGATATGTGAAAATGGATAAATTATCATCAGCATTAGTAGTTCCTCCCCTATCGTCATTACGAGGAACTTTTCTTTCTCTTGTATGAATATGCGACTCAAAGTAATGTGAACAAAACTAGCTTCCTCCACTAAGTAAGCATTATATATCGAACCTTCAACTCTAGCCTTATTTTTCATATTTTTCTTTAAGTGTTACCTATATGAGTGAATAGGGATATACGATTTTAGTTATGAAAATATGATATGACATCAATTACAATAATTTGTGTTAAATTATATACCTCTCAAATGGATACATCCAATGATATTGAACTGGACTGGCTAGCTTGGCATTGTGTGCTAAATGAACAGGTAGATGCTCCATACAGTCAAAGAAGCTTGGAGGAAATCTCTCTTCTAACTTGCACAATATTACTGGAATTTACCTTTATAGTTTTTCCATTTCATCCAACTTAATTTCAGATGATGTTAAGCTTTTGAAAAACAATCTTAAGTCTATTATTACTTCCCAAACCTTATTCAGTAGCAACTCCTAAAATTCAATTGGAATTAGCCTTTTCATAAAGACATGATAATCATGAATTTTTATCCCAAATAATTTATACTTCCTTATGTCGACACACCTTGCCAAGTTTGAGATATAACTATCAGGAAACTCTAGACTTTTCAACCATTCATATAATATTTTCTTCTACTTTTTGTCTAAAGTGTAACATACTTTTGGATATTTACCGGTGCAAAAATCTTTATGTAACTCATTCCTTCTATAAAAAAGTTTCAAATCAGCTCATGTTTTTGCATTGTCTATTGTCCTCCCTTCAATGTTCTTAATAGTATTGAAAAATTGTCAAAAATATTTTTTTCAATATACATCACATCTGGATTATGATGTATCAAATTAGTTTTACAATATGGCAAATCCTAAAAGATTCTTCATTTTCTCGAGCCAAAGTTTTTGCTAATGCTTGTATTAATTTTATCAGCTTCAAATTCTGTAACTTTCAGCAAGGCTAATTCCTCAATCTTCTGCAATATCTCTTCAATAGCTTTCTGAGGGGAGGAGGTGATTTGACCATCCTATTCTTAATTAACTTTTGTTTATTGCACCTAAATGGATAATCTGGAGGAAGAAACTTTGTGTTTATCAAAGCAACATATTTTTCCCCGTTTAAAGATAAAACACTTCTGAATTATTGCCACAATAAGGATAAGCCAATTTTCCTACTGTGCTCCATCCAGATAACATGGCATATACCGAAAATTCATTAATTGTCAACATCAAAGCTACTCTCAACACAAAGTGTTTTTTAGAGACACATCATATGTCTCAATACCACATTCCTAAAGATGCTACAATTTACATATCAATGGTTGTAAGAATACATCAATTTTATGGTTTGAATTTGTATGCCTGACACAATGTCAAGAACATATATGCCTCTTTCATGCACATCTATGGAGGCAAATTATAAGGAGTAATTATGATTGGCTGTGATAAATATTGCTGGCTAGATTGGCCAAAAGGTTGGAATCCATCCGTTGACAATCCCAACCTAACATTTTGACTTTCAGCTACAAACTCATAATGGTGTTCATTATGCCATCTTATGTGAGACGCAGTAACATTAGAAGCATATAGTCTTTGAAGTCTCAAAGTTAGTGGGAAATAATACATCCACTTCTACGGTACTAACTTTCCTTTCATAAAACACTTTATAGGCTTGAACCTAGCTTGTAAACAAAATTTGCACTCTTGTAATTTCACATCATCACTCCAATACAACATATATCCCAATTTGTAATAATCAATCTTTTCAACAGGCAAACAAAGACCCATAATAAGCTTCTTCATATTGTAAAAATTATCAACTATTGTGTAATCAGCAGGCAATGATTTATTATACCATCCAAAAATTTTATCAAAACTATGATCAAAAATATGCCTTTTAGACATTATGTTCAAGATACGAGAAATTGATGACAACTGAGTTATTGTCTCATAATTTGGCCATAGTTCTTAGTTAGCTGAGTGTAGTAAGTCAAAAAACTGTTTCAATTGTGGGTTGGGTTCTTCTTTAAGATTTTCTATATTTTCCTGAAAGGTATAACTGGCTGCATTATAAACCATTTACATGTAAGGATTTTCGTTTGCGTCCACATTATTTGTTCTAAATCCAATTCCCCCTTCAAAATCATTTAAGCTCACTGACAATTGTGCTTCATTAGCCTTTGAGGTGCTACTAATCAACGGTTCCCCATTTCATATCTACTCAAAATAATTTTAGACAAACTCTCTTCTAAAAAAATGTCCATTCACTTCATTAATAGGAAGGAAATTAATGTGCTTGTACTTTCTACATAGACATTTGATCTTTAACCTATCCATATATGCGGGTTGAAAACATGCATAATGAATAAAAGCTTCAACTCCCTAAAAAAATCAGGATTAATGAAACCATTATGTGATAGTCGTTTATACATCTAAGATCTATCAACACCCATTTCTGCAAAACTGTTTATTGAAAAAAGTGATTCCATAGTTAGTATCCTTTTTGTTCTCCAAAATTTTACAGAACATCTAAAATTTACACAAAATCCCTTAGGTATTAACCAATTGAATTAATCACCTATAATTGATTTCAAAACTATCTTACGTGGCATTGCTTACATATGTGAATTAAGAAAAAAGTTCTCATTGTGATTCCTAGGATTTTGGAATTTTTCACTAATAAGCCTAACAGGAGCTGCTTCACGGGTTTCCAGCCTATATACCGTCCTAAGGGCTTATTATAGAAAGCAATTGTTTTGTCTATGAAACATATTAATTCCTTATGTGAATACTAAGTTTGCATGAATCAAATCGAACTTAAAGTATTAACCGATCGAATTAATCATCTACAATTGATTTCAAAACTATAGTACATGGCATTGTTTACACCTGTGAATCAAGAAAACAATTTCTCACTGTAACTCCTAGGCTCGTGGAATTTTCCACCGATAAGCCAAATGGAAGTTGCATCATGGGTTTCTAGCCTATATACCATCCCAGGGGTTTATTATAGAAACAGTTATCTTGTCTATGAAACGTATTAATTCCTTATGTTAATACTAAGTTTGAATTAATCAAATTAAGCTTAAAGTATTGACCGATCAAACTATAACATCTCAAACTAAATGCATATACAGTAAATACATAGACTATTAAACAAACATAAAAACTCATCAAAGATTATAAAAATATTCTAAACAATAACACAAAATGAAAATCTCCTTTGCATTCACACAAAATTCAAAGCTACAATAATTATATTATTTAAGCAATACATATAGTAAATATTAGTTGGATGACTAGCCTAGATGGATGGATAACTTTAGACTACAATGAAGCAAGATAAGCGATGCTCTTCAACACAATATAGGGCCTATAAAAAAGAATATGAAACATTTAATATAATACACTTGTGATAATACATCATAAACTAATTTAAGAAAAAAGACAGAACACATCAATTACAAGACATAGGTAATGTTGATTAACGAATATAGGTAATTTTGGAAGATAGAACAAGCATAAGGTGCTAAGAGCAGTGATTATCAATGAATATAATCTATCTCATTGTTATATCTTAATATGTAAAATTCATAAGAAATATTGTACAAGTAAAAAATAATTTTTTATAATAGACTTATTTATGAAGCCTAACAATTTCTTCCATTTATTTGATTATATCTTTGTCATCTTCTTTTTGTTTCATTTTCAATTGTTGAATATAACTTTAAACTAAAAAGCAATCGGTAATTACAGACAAAATAACCTTTGATAAGTTTGTAACAATTTACTGATAGAATTATTCCAACCGTTGGTAAATATACCGATGGAATACAATTTTCTGTTCATAAAGATACTGATGGCAGAAATATTTTGTAGGTAGATTTACCAATGTTAAATTATTTTCCGTCGGTATTTATTAGCTACGGCCATTTTTACAATGTTTTTATCCATCTTTAATATCTGTCACTAATCTTATATACCAACGGAAAGTTTGCATTTTCCGTCGGTGAAGATTGTCGCCAAAACACATTTTCCTTGTAGTGAACCTACCCAATCACCCCACTAATTTAACAAGTTATTAAACTATCCTGCAAGTGATCAATTGAATTAGCCGATATGTCTCTTCTAACTAATCAACTAAGATGATGATTGCAAGCCTATAGGTTGCCAACTCTCGTTATACAATCCTACACAAATAACCTTACTCACTCTCTCGATTTACTGTAAATTAGAAATAAAATTAACAATCATCAAAGACATCTTGCATTTAATTTTAATAAAAATAGTTTAAAAGTAATCCCTAAAAATAAATCAGCCAATCATGGTCTTCACAATATCATCAACACTCAATTATTCCATTCTACAAAGATTAGAAGAGATAAAATTTTCAAAAAAATTAAATAAAGAAACTCTTTCTATTTTTACCAAAATCTGGAATTTTTTATGTTGATGTGCTATTTTCCCAATCTTAATGATAATCCTTGACTTTAATCATTCCTCAAGATTCAAAACTTGTGTTCTTCACTTAAGGGAGCTTTTTTCTATCGAGGGTTTCATCTCTCTTCTCCAAGGAGGTTTAATTCTCTTTTAATAGTCAAAAAAATCCTAAGTTTAGTGAAGCCCCGCATAATGTCTCGGACTATAGTTCCCACGATCATGGGAATTGGCATGATTACCACAATTATGGGATTTTGCCACAAAATGTTCCCTCTTCTCTTCTCCTCTTTAATATCTAGCTCAATCTACCTATTGCTCAATCTTCCTTCCTACATGAAATTAACATCAAACTAAAAGAACAACAGTGAAAATCAAACTAAATGAAAACATACAAAATGAATCCTAAAATACAACAATAATCAACAATTATGTAAGAAACACATGCCAATTACCTAAAAAAACATAGACTAATGCACAACTTTCAACATCCCCACACTTAAATCTTTGCTTGTCCTAAGCAAAATAAATACAACCAATCAATCCTATCATTTCATTTTCATAAAGATAAAAGCATAAAATCTCTCAAATTTAAGCCAACTCAAATGTTAAGTTACTACACATATCAGACTACTTTTTCATTGATGTACATAAACAAACTCAACAATTCGCACTATCACTCAAAGATAAGTAGATGCAAAATGAATCTTCCTCACGGTTTTCACTCATTTCTCTCAAGTGTTTTTAATAAGTGTTTCGCTCGAACTTCCTATAGGAAATTAAATTACCATAGGCTTGCTAATATATCAATTCTTTTCTGCAATGATTGCATGCATATATAGATCAAAAGGACTTGTTTGGGTTTGTAATGTTGTAAGGGATAAGGTGGGTAAAGAGGGGGAAAAGTTAACATAAGCATTCATAAAGTAAAAAGTGGATAAAAAAGATTAAAAAATATAACTCCGAGATATACAAATGTAATTAAAATTTTGCACTTATTAATACTAATCAATTGTTCTTCCTTTTTCATTTCTTTTCTTTTTCTTTTCAATCTTTTTTCTTAATACATGGAAGAACTATGAATAAAATATAAAACTATGTACAATGTAATCCAGAGGCAGAAATATCCTCAAATCATCTTGGTAAAAATTTTCACAACTACCCAAACTAATGTATTGCTTAATACTCTACTAAGCTTGTGAATGGGTAGGTTAATGGGGCTTAAGGTTTTAAAATTTTGGGTGTTTTCAAAAAGCAAAAGATTAAGGCTCAATAGGGGTAGCAAGGGGTAATACAAAGATTAGGTCATTTAAGCTAAGGATTAACACAAAAAGGGCTTTAATCATCTTTATTAAGCATACATCCAGTAGACTCAAACTGATTCAAAGCAAGTTCTGAAGGTAATAACCTAAGTATCACTCAACAAAGAAATAGAATGACTATGGATGGAGTCATATGGGCTCAATCCCCACATTGGCTGAAATGAAAACCTATTATGCATCTTTACACTACCTCAGTGCTCAAATGTCAATTTATGAATAAGCTTATGCAACTAACTACTTTTCATCACTTTATATGGTTCACTTTCTACTCAAGTAGCCTAATCCTCCTTACAATCATTATTATGTAATAAACATCCTTAAATATTCCTATAACCACTAGGAAAATCCAAGATAACTACTCCCACTAATTCTACTAAACTATAGGATCCATCTGCTATCTTGACTTAAAACTGGCCTTTAGGTAGTCTTTTCCTTTGCTGGAAACCCTGCAAAGAATGGCAAACATGGTTAGTAGCTCCTAAATCTAATATCCAATAATCAAATAAATCTGCCACATTTCTAGTTTCTATCAAACTTAGGAAACCCATACAGTTTCTTTTCCAGGGACCCATTGACTATGGTGGAAACACTTTCCCTTAGTGTCTGCTTTGGCCTTCTTTTTCATAGGCTGGGCCTTGACCCTATTTGGGATTTATTTTTCATTGGACCCTTCTTCTTTTGCTTACCCTTACCTTTAGGCTTAGAAGAAGATGCTACATTATCTTCTGGCCTATGAGCTTTGATATTCAATATCTCCTCCATACTATTGAGGGTATTCATCAACTCACTCAAAGTGTAATCCTTACTATTGAGCTCATAGTCCAACTTAAACTGCTGAAAAGAAGAGTTTAAGCTATTGATGATCATAATCATCTTCGTGTCTACATCCATATCTTCCCCAAGCATCTCAGCCTCAGTAACTGCAGAGATTACCTTAAGCATATAATCCTGCACCGGTTTACCAGGATTTTATCTGAGATTATAAAAAGTTTGGATGACTTTCACTCTTGTATACTTGGTCATCACACCAAACATCTCATGTAAGTGATGAACCATTGCACTAGCAGTTTTCATATAAGAAATTTGCTTTTGCAACATGCCGCTGACAGAAGCTAGAATATAGCACTTAGTAATCTTATCAGCATGCTGCCAATGCTCATATTATTGGACTTGCTCAGAAGTTGAATGTCCACTTGGAAGTGTGGGCTCATTTTCAGTTAATACCCATGAAATACGTTCATATTGAAGAACAATATTAAAGTTACGTCTCCATTCATTAAAATTCTCTACATTTTCCACTTTGTTATTTGTCAAGAGCGAAGTGAGTGGATTCATATTATTGTTGATTATATTTGAAGTTATAAATTATTAAAACATGAGCATACTAGTCAACATAATTAGAACTTTGTATAAAATCATGAAGCATATATGTATGATGATAGATTTAACAAAACTTAAAACAAATTTAAAACTTTATACGATGATTATTTTTCTTATCTATAACAAACTAAGTGACGGTGGGCCATCCTCTCTATTAAAAGAAAAGCTGGGACCCTCCCACTAAGAAAGCTACCAACATCTTCATGCTTAACTTTTAAAGAAGCATCACAATTTGGTACATATTTTTACCAACAGAGCTACAATGGGTAGGTTATTTATAAAATATGTTGAGTGCGTAACCATTTGATTCATCCATTAAAGGTACTTACAAACCATGCCTCGATGGTAGGTCACATTTGCTACCAATAAATGTACTTATCCTTAAGGCGACCCAAACCATGCAAGATCTAGGATTCATGCCCTTCGGTGGTGAATAACACTTCACAACATGCAAATGGGACATCATTTGGAGACCTTGGACTCTCACATGAGCATCCTCTCCTACTCAACCTTTGTGGACTTTAAGTTTTAAATAACATCTTGTCTAGATGCAATTTATTAACCATCCTATATTGTTTCATTATATATTTCATACATAATGAATGCATGGAAAAGCCTAGGGTTGGCAATTGTCTAAATGACATGCAATCACCTAATATCACAAATTATTTGCATTCCATTCATCACATGAACTAATAAGCCACATTTGATTATCCATCTTAGAAACATAAAAATAATTACATGGCTTTTAGGCCTAAAATATTTTTCTTAGACTTGGATTCTCCGCTTTGAACTCTTCGCTCACATGACCTGACCCATTTGGTAAAAAATGTGTAATGGCTTTTCTTTTTCAACAAAGTTTTGATTCTCATAAAAACGAATTTGCCACTTTGAAAACAAAAATTTTGGCACTAGTTTTTTTATCAAAATCGAAACTTGTCCATATGAAACAAAAAATCCAGCACTTGTTTTCCATCAAAACTGAAAATTGTCCATATGAAACAAGAAAACATCACTTATTTTTTAATCAAATCTGAAACTTGTTGTGTCATAAAACTGAAAATTTGTCAACACAAAATTCCAGCACTTTGGTTTTCTAACAATTGAAACTTTGCCAATACACTTTAAACAAAAACCGATACCTTTCCTCTTCATTTCTTCATTGATGGCTTCTTCATCTTAATCATTACATGATTTTATACATTACATAATCAAAGAAAGCATAAAGATGAAACCAAGGAGGAAACATGATGATGATAGGCTACCCTCCTTGTTATAAACTAAATGAAAAAAACTTACAAGGTAATTATAAAATATATAGAAAAACAAAAGAGAAAAACATACATCATATATAATATGCAGTATGCAAAAAATGATTGCCAACCCACGCATAAAATATAGGAACCGAAATCATGCATAATAAAAATAGCTCTAATACCAATTGTTGGATCGGAAAATAAAACATGCATCGATTTAGAAGAAACGATAGATTTTATATCTTCTAAGAAATCAAAATTGCAGCGGAAGCAATATATCCAAATTAACATGTATAGCCACACATGATACGGTATAAGGAAAAACATTTCCATAATCACAAGATGGAAAATATTACCGAATCTTTCGCTACACTTTAACTCTTTATTGTGCTATCCTGTCCTCTCCTAAGTGATGTATCCTTTTCACTTTATTGTATCTTCTTCTTGATATTGTATCCTCAACCAATCCGATCTACCACTTGTTCTTCTTGGAAAACTTGGTTAACAAGATCCTTTAGTAGGAAATGAGAAGAAAACTTTGAAGGAGATTTTTCTTAGAAGAAAGTATCCAAAAAAAGAGACACTCTTATGTAATTTTTAGCTCACCATGCAAGACAGGAGAGAGAGAGTAAAAATAATGCAAGAACCCTTTTTTACACCCTCTCAATTTTAGTCAATCTCAAAAGAAAGACAAAATTTGCATCAAATGCATCACTTCTTTTTTAATCAATCATAAAGAAGCCAACAAATGAGACTCTTCTCATTTATCTTTAAGATGGCTATATGAAAAGACTATTAACCTAAATGTGACTTACCAATTTTGAATTTTGATGAGGAAGATGGTCCATCAAATGTACCTCTTTCTTCTTTAATCTAATGAATGCTAATAGGTTACATGCTATCATTAAAAGACCACCATCAAACCATTTAATGATAAGGTTATTACTCCATTTAATGATGATAAAGCATGTTAAAAAACATCTTAAATGTAGCAAACTAATGTTAAATGTGCAGCTGCACATTTACCCATTAAAACCAAAATTCCATCTCCATTTATCTTTAATAACTTTGTTTTAATTTAATTAATCTAATTAATCAAATTAAACCAAAGCCTAGCCCATTTCTAATTAACCATTAATTAGTACAAGCCCAACATTCAATTATGGGCTTTAAAACCTCCATTTATATTTCTTACTTAGCTTGATAACCTTCTTTGAAGCCAAATGAGGAATCCTATTGGACTTAGATAATTCAAGCTCCAATAAGCCCAGAATTAATTTAAACTCATTGGAATTAATTCTAGCTTATTAACTAAATGTCATTCCACTAAAGACAATTAGTTGAACTCTTGAATTACTAAATATTACGAGAACACTTGTTTCAATATGTCCAACTGCAAACTCTAATATGAACTATGTTATAGCCATCTGCATAATAAAGGGTAACATTACCTTTTTGCCCTTATGTTGATTTTTCCTTCTAGATCTTTCGTTTTACTCTATATGGTGATTAACATACAAGATCTGTTCTTGGCGTTAAGACTTGATGGGTAGCTAGTCCATCAAACTACTGACTCATTTTAATCACCAATCTCCATAAAACATCTAGATGAGATGATATCACTGTAAACTCTTTATTTGGGAGAATGTTCCCTGATACATGTTTTAATTAATAATTCCAACTTACAAACACTAGATTAATACTTTGTAAAAATCCATTCTAATTATATCAAGAATTATAATGAAACATATATGAGTTCACTCATCAAGATTGTGGTCCATAATAAAAGTATACTTAAGTTGTATTTTTTAAGATTAAAGTAATGATTCACTTTATTCTTTATAAACATACTTGATTCCATATTCATTTAATAGTGCCATTATCAATAGTCAACTACTATCATGATATGAAACTCATCATTCCCTTAAAGTAAACTCTTTTACTTACATGGACATAAATCGCAACACTACAGTCTAAACCATAATCAAGCGACCAACTTGATTATTCAACTATGAGTCCATTATTTTAGATTCTTATAATATATATGTTTCCCATACATCTTTATATATATGTATATTACTTACAAAAGAATCTCGGTATCTTATGACTAGATATATAATGCTCATAAAAACCAAACTCTTTTGTTTTATTAATAGTAAATATTTTCATTAAAAAAGTAATTAGAAGAAAATTAAGTCATAAGTAATTACACTTACTTTCCAGGGCACTATATTTACATAACTCCAACATCTGGGACGTCAGTTGCTGTTAATTAGAGTCTATCTGGTTGAGGATTTATTGAAATTGGTCGACCTATATTGGCGCACTCGGTTCCACCACTACTACTTCTTATTCTGGCTCTAGGACTACATAAGGATATGGGGAGTTGAGAAGCGGCCATGTTTGTGCCCGTCCTGCTCTTCGTTGTAGTACACGTCTGAGGATTTTGGAGTTTCATATAATGGAACAACAAAAGCTCAGAGCACCTTATTGATGGATTGTAAAACTTGTCTCCTTATTTTACGCTAAAAAATCACAAGTGATCAGGTCATGACTTATAGTTAGAAAAAGAGGATATCGATCCCACAAGGATTTGCCAGACACCACTTAATTTAAAAAAAACTTTGTTTAAGAAATAAAATTTTTAATGCAATTAATTTAGAAAATTAAATTAAAATTAAAATACCAATGTAAACAATGGACAATACCACAATTACAAGAAGTTTGAATTCAAGGATTTAAATACTAGAGATTACTTTTTCCTTATTCTATCTCCCTCATATTTTATTGATTGAATTGTGTCTCACCCTAGATTTCTGAATTTACTAATTACCCTCTCTCAAGGTGTAACTATTTGTCCCTAATTGAACTGATGGGAATCAATTGAACGATCTCTCAACCTACCCAATGACTCTACCGATTCAACTAATTATTACACTATCCTATGGATGGTCAATTGACTAATTGAGATCTCCCTTTTAATTATTCAATTGACATAATAATTGCTAGTCTCTAGGTCGCCATCTCTCGTTGTACAATCCTACATGATTTTCATCTCACTCACTCTCTCAATTTCTTGCAAGATGACACTTAAGAACAATAATTATCAAAGATACTTCATTCAATTCAATAAAACATAAGTTTTGACAAAATAATGAAAAAGCAATCCTAAGTATGAAATTAGCCTAACATAGTCTTTATAATACTATCAACATTCAAATAATCCATCTTTACAAAGAAAGGAAGAGATTAAAATGATAGAAAGTGAATAAGAAAACTCCTTCTCTTATTTGCCAAATTCTGGAATTTTGGTGTTGATGTGCTATTTTGCCCATTCTTGATGATGATCCTTGTTTTTAATACTTCCTTTATGCTCCAAACATGTGTTCTTCACCCAAAGATGGTCTTTCTTCAGGTAGGTGTTTTCTCCTCGAAGATGGAGTTCTTAATGATCCTTTTATAGTCCAAAAATCCTAGGTTTAGTGAAGCCTCGCAGATTGCCTCAGATTACAATTCCCATGTTCATGGGAATTACAGGCAGAAACATTTTGTCTTCATTTCCCATGTCTGTGGGAATTTGCATGATTCCCACGAATGTAGGAATTGGACATAGATGTGATCCTCTTGTCTTCTCTTCTATACGCTCTTGTTCATCCTCTAACTTGCTTCTTCTTCTTTCCTACACAAAAATAAGCAATTCTTACCCTCAACTAGCATCCAACACCAAGAACACAATGGAAATCAAACTTAATGAAAACATGTAAACTAAATCCTAAACTAGAGCAATAAGCAACAATTATGCAAGAAAACATATGCTAATTACCTATAAAAACATATCCTAATGCGCACCTATCACACCTCAAATAAGATATGTCAAACATATCAAATTGAGTTGTGCGCACATTTTCCACATTAAAATTACAAAACAAACCCAAAGTAGAAGCAACATGAGACATCCCAAAATATGAGTTCTTCTTATTCACAACACTCATTATTGATTGAAAAATGCTTTAAGGTGTATTGATTTTAATTTTTTGATCCATGCACTATAAAAAGAAAAGTTCTTTGGCCAAGCATTTGTTACTTTTAGTTTTATTCAACACAGTTAAACAGATAAATTTGTGCAAAAGCAAATGCTCGGCGTACAAATTAAAGAATTTAGTTCATTGTGTGAGTCAAAATTTTCTTCACCCATTATAGTTTTCCAATAACTATCAACGTCAAAATCAACATGATCATCTAGAATTTTTGTAATCAAAAAATTGAAAATTTCACGCATGATATTATAATCAAGTTTAAGAACATTGCTAGCTAATCTAAACCAGAAAACATCCATTTTTGGGATATAGCGGACTATAATGAAAAACTCTATAGTCATTATAGAGTAAATAGGCCCGTCACACCGAACAAACCTATTCCAACCTACAATTGTAGCTAGTTGCTTAATTTTTCGCCTCACTCCTATGTTTTCTAACACGTCAAAATCAAAATATTGAGGAGTGACTAATTCTCTATCCCTAAGGTCGTATAAATGTGTACCTTCTTCTTCTGAATAGAATGGGAGTGGAGCACCATAAGCTGCCACTAAATCGGGCTTACCTTCACTGGTATTTCTTCAGTCGGTTCCCAAACTATCATCTTCCTTAATGTAATTGCAAGAAGAGAAACTACAAAAATGAAAGAAGGAGAGGTTAATTCATATTTTAGAGAGAGAGAGAGAGAGAGAGAATCTTACCCAAATCCTTGTGTTTTGAATGATTAATTTATGAAAAGAGTAAAGGATTGTAAGATTAATGAAAATAGATGAACAAAATACCAAGAATCTAGATAAAAATGAAGGATTTTATAGAGTGGGAGGAGTGTTTTTCGTAGGTCTGAGAGAGAAGGTGCGAAAATTTTAAAGAATAACTAAAAGAAGAAAGGGGAGGGAAAGTTAAATTTTCCCTCGGATGGGATTCCCATGATCATAGGATTTGTAACATCCCGTTCTCATATTAAGGGTTAGGACCCAAAATTTCAGTACATATGAGCTCAAAGAGAGATTAAGGAA
>JANZXR010041251.1:0-13653 GCA_027575705.1 Erythroxylum echinodendron | reverse complement strand
TCTTATAGTAATGAATATGCTTATCTTACGATCCCACCATGCATTTTTCCCGGGGTCAACACCTATTGAATTAATTTCTGTAATTTTATCTCTATTTTTGGTACAAAGGTAATTAAATGAATTTATTTGTTTTAAGTATCACTGGTGGGGAATCCCTCTCCCGTGGGCCACGGGTCCAGATGTCACGTAGGATGTCGGGCCTGTGGATCCGCCCGGGGAGGGGTTCCAGCAATTTCAATTACTCAGAATATTCCAATGATTTTACCTTTAATATTAAAACATAAAATATTAATTAAATTAATACATAAAGATAAATAAAACGTTTTGATTAATAAAAATAACTTTATACATTAATTTGCATCCAATTGATTGACTACAAGGGCATAAACTAACATAAAGATGGAAGTGATGAATATTTCCCCAAAAGATTGAAGATGAATAAACTGATTGATCAATCAAGCTAAGAATTTGATCCATCTCATAGGAAAACATGTTTTTATCATTTTATCTCTTTTGAGAAAAAAATCCAAGAACATTGTGTTCTTTGTTTTCATGGAGAATTATTATTTATTTTGATTATTACTATTTTTTGTCAACATTCATGATTTGTTGCGATCTAATGATGGAAAGGATGAATATTTTCCCATATGATCATAAGCTGAAAAAATTGAGAAATTTTCAGAGAATCCAAGCCACATGTCCATAAAATTTGCATCTTTAAAGGAGTGTTCATTTAGAGTTTTGTTAGAAGAGTAAAAGGGAAAAAAATTGAACTCGTGGATCTTTATTCTGAGTTGCTATATGGAGCAAGATAAAGGCTATTTATACAGGGTTCGAGTGCAAAATTTTGGCTTAGTCCTAAAAAACATTTACCTTAAACTTTTAACATGTTGGTGTCAAGTATACATTCTGTAAATTGAGATTCTGTGTTCGTTTGGTAGAAGCAGAACAAACTCAAGATTTGAAGGATAATGGAGATTTATATTCATATCCTTTTTTATTGTAAACTGGAAGTGATTTTGAATATGATGTTGCCCAATCTTTAGTTTCACTTATTTCCTACTTCAAGTTAAGGGTATCTCTTAGCATAACCCAATCCACTAAACTGATCAAACGAAAGCCACGTAATTAAAAGTAATATAAAAGCTTATAATAGTATATATAAACTGAAAATTTGGTCCAACAAACTTAGTAATGATGACAACTTCCATGCTCGCATCTCAACAATAATCTCCGACAGTCTTGGCCACTAAAATCGTTCTCTAACTTTCTGGGCACATTGACTTCTCTTCATGTGCCCTGATTTGTTACCAAAAAGAGGCGAAAGTTGCCATTTTATCTATTTCTTCTGCTACTACAGTTTCAATTGCAGGCTCTCATCTTTTACTACGACAGATTGATTATCAAATCCAAGCATCTCCACCACTAGGCTTCCAAACTTAGGTGTAGCGTTTAAATGGAGGCTTCCAAATGTAATATTTTAGACTTCTAAACATTTAAATAGAAGTGGGACAATCCACATCATCAATATTATGGGTCCTACTTTTAATAAAAAATTTTCTAAATATCACATGTTATAAAAATAATTTACCATGTGTCATTTAATTAACGGAGGCTAAACTCCTCCTATTTTTTCGTCCAGTCAAGTTCTAATTTCAACATTTTGCAAACATCAGGGTTCAAGTTGAACGCTCTAGAATGTTAAGGTCTAACTTAAATATTAGTGTAAACGTTATGGTATAAATTGCTCTTTTGGTCATATAAATATATATGTTGATTGTTTCAGATGGATGAGCACATTCTTTTATTGGAGAGTTGTAATCCGATACTAGTAGATAGAAGTAAACAATTGTAATCTCGTACTAAGTGAAGTTAGAAGTCCAACTCGAATTCAATTGAAAAGTGAAATTTGGAACCACTTTAATTAATAAGACTAGATCATTGGATGAAGTAAAAAAAAAGATAAACGTTAGTGTTGCTAGAATATGTTTTCCATGAGTTTAAAAGGTGGAACATCTCATTTAAAGGGACATATGAATTCATTTAGTAGAAAAAAGATGGTATTAGGAGTTCATAATTTTTTACCCCTAACCTATTATAGTAGTGCTCTAAAGGTAATCACCTTTAGCACTTTTGTACAAACTTTATTTTGATTAATAAAGAGAAAGGCATTTTTCATTTATTTGATATTCGTTTATATATGAATTGATATTGATATTAAATCGAATTAACGAAGTCCATAATACAAAACATAGCATGAAGGAAATCATAATGAGATCATGATAATGAGATTCCTATCATATACAATTATGTTAGTATCTAAAAAATCCCTAGTCATATGATTAATAAGATAGAACATTATTAATACAGACAGACTAGCACATATTATACTCCTTAATTTGATCAAGCAGTGGATCTCATAAACTGTAAGCATGAGATGTTTAGAGTTAATATGTGGATGCTTACTAAGGGTAGTAAGTACATCGGATGATCCATTATAAGATTATCATATGGATGATCTATCAAATATCAATGATTAATCTCATTATAACAATGGTGCAAATATCCTTAGACTTGAGGTACTCAAGGATATCTTGGATATAAATCATATGCTTTGACATCATTCCTTGTTACCTCAAGATGAGGTCACTCTTAGGGTGGTGATTGGGTACAGCTATTTGCATTTAAAGATAATTGGGTAGCCAATAAAGGATTTATTACTCCTGATAGAAGGAGATGATACCCATGGCCTCTTGTTAGGGTCATTACTCGGGACTCTGTGGCCAGAGCAATTATGTTCCATAAAAAGAGTCTTCAATGACACATAGAGTAATGAGATCCTAGGACAAGAACTAACATCACTTGGACTAAATGTGACATAGTCAGTCTATTGGGAGTTGACACATAGCTCATAATCCAAACCAAGTGGAGTATAGTATGGTGAAAGGACAAATTGCACGGTAATTGTCTATAGAAAGTTTCATAAGTTGGATAATTAACCATCAAAGACTTTATGTGTTAATCCACTTATATTCTGGTAAATAGGCATTAACCCTTCATGATGTGCATGAATTAAGAGTTAATTCAAGTGCCTAAAATAACCAGGAACCTAAGGGTCACACATATAAAAGATCGGATGAAAAATAAGTGTGTATGACCTATTTTAAGTAGACCACACCACGATCGTGGCCGAAGGTGAGACATGCCACAATCGTGGCAAACAAGGCCACGATCGTGACAGAAGTCATGAAATGGTATATAAGTGAGTTCTTCACTTATGTACATGAGCTTCCTTCTCTTCTTACCCACTCAAGTGATAGAGAAGGGTTCTAGAAGAGTTTTAGAGTAAGAGTGAGGTGTTTTGAGTCTTATTCTTGCAATTCATGCAATTGTTGCATAAATTAAAGTGCATGCAACAAGATTCTTGACCTATCTTCCATCATCTTGAGCATCTACTAGAACTCATCTAGTTTGGTGCTCAAATAACCCTTCTACATTGTTTCTTCTTCCATATTTATATGTTCTTAGAGATCAAGGAAGGGTATTTGTAACAACCCAAACAAGGAGAAGAAATAAGAAAGGAGGAGATACAGAAGGTAAAAAGTTTACATTTTATGTTCTTTTATACATATCTTTGCATGCATGTTAGATTTTGTAGTTTATAGGTTATCATGGTGTCAGAATCTTGATTCCAACACTTCCGCTGCATCCGCATGCATGTGATGCATGTAACCATGACAAACCCAACTGTGGTATCAGAGCTAGTTCATGAAAGTAATAGATGATGTATGGAACATGTGCAAAATATTTGCTGGGTTGTGACTGACTTGCATATTGATTTGAAACATTTCGTGTTAATTGTAGAATTTTTTTGTTTTTATTTCACAGAAATATTTATAAGATGTTATATCATGTTTTTGTAAAAGGATAATGCAATTGAATTTCATTTGCTATTTTATTTCGAATTTATATCCATATTGTTCATATGTTGATTTCTAGGATTTTCTGAAAAATTGATTGAATGTGCTGATTTTGAAATTGTCGTATTAGTTCTAGAAAAACAAATTTTGGTTTTTCTTTCACAAAAATGTTTATAAGATGTTATATTATGTTTTTGTAAAAGGAAAATGCAATTGAATGTCATTTTCTATTTTATTACAAATTTAGTGCCCGTTTGGATGAGCGTTTGTTAGTAGAGCTTTTGTCAGCAGAGCTTTTCTGAGAAAACCTTTTCTAAAAAGCTAGTTAACTATTTGGTTGTCAATTAAAAAAATAACTTTTTTAAAAGAGCTTCATACAGTAGACTGTTTAACAACATAAAAATAAAAACACTCTTATTAATTTTAATTATATTTTATTTTATAATAAAAATATTTATGCATATAAATAATATTTAAAGTATACTAAACAATATGAAAATTACAATATATTATATTTACGGTTACCTATTGTATTTATAGGCTACTCCAGAAGCTCTTCACGTACTGAATAATATGAAAGTCATAATGTTGTCCGTAGCCTCAGCATGTTCACAAATGGCATTCAGCATGTTCGTCTGCGTTCATCTGCGTTGTTCAACGCAGACCTTCATCTGCGGTGTTCAACGCATAAGTGTCTCATCATGTTCATCTGCGTTGTTAAATGCAGACATGGTCTGCGTTGAACAACGCAAACCTTCATCTGCGTTAAACACAGATGTTCAATGCAGACGTCGAACTAACCTGTGAGTTGTCTAACCTGTGAAAAATAACATTGAACTAAACGCAGACTTGTTAAATAGGAGAAAAAATAGCAAGAACTAACCTGTGAGTTGATCTGTGGGTGTCTTGAGAGAAGATGAGTTTTGCGTGTTTGTAAACAGAAGAAAACCACTAAAACAGAATAGTCGTTTTAATTTTTGATATATACAAAAGTGACACAAAAATGTCTACCCGTAAAAGCTAAAATTTGGGGCTTTTCTGAAAAGCTCCAAATTTGAGCTTTTGAAAAAGCTGTATTTTAGCTTTTAAAAAATCTATTTCTACTTCAAAAGTAGTTTTGAAGTTTACAACCAAACACTCATTTTTTCCTTAAAATAGCTTTTGCTATAGAAAAAAGTGCTTTTATAGCCTCCAAAAGTTGAACTAAACAGTCTCTTAGTTTCATCTTGATGCATGTATGAAGTTCTGGAAATTTTGGAATTATGATGAACACGCATGCGTGAAAATTCCATATTAATTTTTATAAAAATTATTTTTATAAATTTTATGCATGCACATGCCAGATGAGATGTTGCCACGTGTATAAGATGCTTGACACTTATTGCTAAAGTGGTTATCTTATGCATGCATGATGTAATGGTTGACTAGTATTAGAAGTAATGTGACAAATGTCATACACATATGATGTACTGGATATTTCCTATTTTTTAAAAAATAATTCCCAAGAATTAGGTTCTGGAATTTTTATTAGACATATTTAGAATGTGTATAAGACTTTGGAATTTTTTCAGAATTAATTGAATTTGATTCAATTAATAAATAAAGTCAAAGTCAACGTTGGTCAACTTTTTGAAAGTTGATGGAGTTGTCTTACTAAATGACTTATAATGTATGTATTTCGGTTATGAGACCTAAATAAGTTTCTTATGTGATAAGAAATGTATTATTTTGATGATAATAACATGCTTAATGCATGTTCTTGAAATTAGGGTTCTAGAATTTTTCTGAACATCGAATCGATCTCTTTAGTGTCTAATAGGTTAACTTATTTATCTTGACGATTTTGACCGTCAAGAAAATTTTGGCCAGTTTCGAAATTGTTTTAGATAAGTTTGAGATGACCTAGGGATCTTATAAATAACTAATTGATGTACAGGAATTTTGGAAACCCTAGGGATTAATTTAGAATTAATCTAAGTGAAGCATAACATTTCTAGTGTGACTAGATAAAGGCTTATAAACTAGGAATAAAGTGTTTGATCTAGACATCAAAATAATTAAATTTTAGGGTTGCTAATCGAATCACATTCATAATTCGAATTAGTCAAGACTAATACTAGTACCCGATTAGGTTCAAGAGTTGAATCAAATCACAAACTTTGGATGGATAGTCAAGTCATAACCTAAATTTAAACCTCCTTTGCGTGATACATGCATTAGATGCATTTTAAGGGTAGTTATGGATATAGGCTCAATTCAATTGAGTTATCCATAATCTAAATGTATATGTGATATACATAATCAAGATCGTCTAAGTATTGATGAGACCAAAGGATAAACCCCTCAACCAAAATATTAGGACTTATGCCTTCCATTAATATGGCAAGAACTAGAGTTCTTTTAGAGTTGGGTTGTTAGGCAAACCCAAGCCCGCTCTACACAAATATGGTCAAACTATGGAAATTAGATTTCCAAATTACTGGGCTAGTCCTAACTGGAAGCATTGATTTGTTGGGCAAACCCAAGGATAGCGTAGATAGAGGCGAAGTTGGGTTATATATATGGGATGTATATAAATCAAGAGTTGATAACCCAATAAGTGTTCTAAATCAACAGTTGATGGCATAAGTCGATAGTTGCATAATTGAATGTAATTGGTATGAATGATACCTATCGATTGACCTAAGGTGGCTTGTTGGGCAAACCCAAGGTCATTTTTGGTGATATTGGATATCGACTCATTAAGAAAACTATAAGTTTTCTCAAATTCATAGTGAGGGCTATGGATTTGAGTAAGAATAGTGGGGCCTATAATGCATGTTATTAAAGTCCTTATAGATATGCATTAAGCGTACATTCTAACGCTTTCTCTCGTTCTTCTAGGTTATCTAATCATACAATATCTTTTAGTGTGAAATTGCGCTCCCTGTTAGATTCCAACAAACTCACGGGACCCAACTTCTTAAATTGGCTACAAAATTTAAGAATTGTTATCAAATCTGAAAAATTAGGATATATCCTAGATGAACCACTTCCCGATCCCCATGTTGTTGATACATCTGATGAAGATCAGAGAGCTTACAAGAAGTTACTAGATGATATTGAGTTGGCTAGTTGTATAATGTTGGCCTCTATATCACCAGAACTGCAAAAGCAGCATGAGGGAATTGTTTGATAAGCAAGCTCGGTCTGAAAGGTTCGAGACCTCGAGGTTGCTTTTCTATTCAAAGATGGTCGAGGGATCATCTCCGGTACAATATGCGCTGAAGATGAATGGCTATATTGAAAGATTATCCAGTTTAGGTTTCATTATAGATCATTAATTATGTATAGACTTAATTCTAACTGGTTTGGCTGATACTTATTTACAGTTTGTGCTTAACTATCAACCAAATATCCACAATGATTCATGAGCTGATTAATCTGCTCAAAATAGCTGAGTAAACTATCAAGAAGGATAATAAAGCTGTGATGCTGGTGATTCTGCTTCTGGCTCTTAAAAGAAGAACCAAAAGAAGAAGAAGAAGTCCAAGAAGGTAGTGTGAGGTGTAACCAAGAAGAAGGCGAAGGAGACAACACCAAATGGGATATGCTTCCATTGTAACAAGAAAGGACATTAGAAGATAAACTGCAAAGCTTATCTAGAGTCACTGAAGCAGAAAAAGGCATTAAATGCCCCACCACCTACTTTAGGTAAGATATTTGTCATTGAGGTTAATACTATTTCTGATCATAACATTTAGGTATTAGATACCAGATGTGGCTCACATATATGTTTTGATATGTAGGGTCTTAGGGATAGTAGGCAACTCAAGAAGGGAGAGATGGACCTACGTGTGGGAAATGGAGCAAAAGTTGCTGCATTAGTTGTGGGGACATATGTTTTGTATCTTCCTAGTGGGCTAGAGTTAATTTTGGAAAATTGCTATTATGTACCCATTGTGACTAAAAACATTGTATCTGTTTCATGTCTTAATAAAGCGGGATTTCATTTAACTTTTTCAAGCAATGGTTGTTCAATTACGTTGAATGAAATGTTGTTTGGTACTACTACATTGTGAAATGGAATTTACATATTAGATATGTCCAACCCAATTTTAAATATCAATGATAATAAAAGACAAACGAGATAATCTAAAATCATCTTACTTATGGCATTGTCGACTTGGTCATATAAGTAAGAAATGTATGATTAAGCCATATAAGAATGGTAGCTTAGGGTCATTTGATTATAAATCATATGACACATGTGAATCTTGCTTGTTATGCAAGATAACTAAATTACCTTTTAAAGGAAATGTGAACGAATGAATGAGTTATTAGACTTAATACATTATGATGTATGTGGTCCAATGTCCATTCATACCAGAGGTAGTTTTGTGTACTTTATTATCGCTAATTATCACGATATGAGTATGTGTATCTAATGAGATACAAGTCTGAAGCATTTGAAATGTTTAAACAATTTAGACATGAAATAGAGAAATAACTTGGTAAAAGTATTAAGGAACTTAAATCAATCAAGGTGGTGAATACTTAAAGGAGGAATTTCTAACTTATCTCAGAGATAATGGGATAATGTCCTAGTGGACTCTACCTGACACACCACAACATAATGGTGTGGCTTAAAGGAGAAATCGAACCTTGTTAGACATGGTAAGGTCAATGATGGGCTTAGCAAATCTACCGAAATCTTTTTGGGGTTATGCACTCGAGACTACTATTTATATGATAAACAGAGTCCCTTCAAAGGCAGTTGAAGTTACTCCATATTAGATATGGACTAATAAGAGGCCTTATCTTTCTCATATGAAAGTTTGGGGTTGTCTAGCTTATGTGAAGTGGATTCAATCAGACAAGCTTAAAACGAAGTCTAATAAACGTCTGTTTATAGGATATTCTAAGGAAACAATTGGATATCAATTCTATAATGCTTTAGAGCCAAAGGTGTTTGTCTCAAAGCATGTTGTCTTTTTAGAGAAAGAGTTTCTTCTAAGAGAAGACAGTGGGATCAAAGTTGAACTTGATGAAGTTCAAATGCTCAAACGGACGCAGATCAATTGCCTGAACCCGAAATCATTGCTTATAGAGATGAGACAACAGTTGAACCTTTTGACACACAACATGTTCATAGGTCAAGTAGGATATGCAATGTTCCAGAGAGATATGGATTTCTTATAAGTGAAAAAAATTATGTATTGCTCATAAAGGACGATGAGCCTACAACCTATGAAGAGGCTCTGAAGAGTTCAGAATCTGAAAAATGGCATTAAGCCATGAGTTTCGAAATAGATTCCATGTATGAAAAACAAGTATAAACTTTGGTTGACCCACCAGAAGGGTTAAAACCCATAAGTTGCAAGTGGATTTTCAAAAATAAAATCGACATAGAAGGTAATATGATTATCTATAAAGCGAAATGAGACATTTAGCCCTGTAGCTATGCTTAAATCCATTAGAATACTCCTATCCATTGTTGCTCATTATGATTATGAAATATTGAAGATGGATGTAAACACGGCCTTCCTAAATGGAAACCTAGTTGAGGATGTATATATGATACAACCTGAGGGCTTCGTATCCAGAGATGGCAGAAAAATATGCAAGCTTCAAAAATCCAATTATGAATTGAATCAAGCATCTAGGAGTTGGAACATCCGATTTGATGAGACAATCAAAGAGTTTGGTTTCTCACAAAATCATGATGAACCTTGTGCGTACAAAAAGGTTAGTGGGAGTGCTATTATATTCCTTGTGTTATATATGGATGACATATTACCTATAGGAAATGTTGTCTTAAGTTTGCAATTAGTCAAATTTTGGTTGTCTAGTAATTTTTCCATGAAAGACCTTAGAGAAGCAACTTATATGAATAAAGATCTATAGAGATAGATCAAGGAAGTTGCTAGGTCTTTCACAGTCAACATATATAGACACAGTGCTAAATAAGTTCAGAATGGAGCAGTCCAAGATAGGGTTTCTTCCCATGACTCATGGGATAAAACTCTCAAAATCTATATATCCCAAGCATAAGATGACAGAACTCGCATGAGTATAATCCCGTATGCTTCAAAAGTAGGATCAATCATGTATGCTATGTTATTTATAAGACCCGATATATCTTATGCTCTAAGTGTTACGGGTAGATGTCAATCGAATACTAGTGAAGGTCACTAGGTGGTTGTCAACAATATCTTAAAGTACTTAAGAAGTACTAAGGATGCATTCTTGATTTATGAAAATGGAGATCTTGTAGTGAGCAAGAATACGGATGCCAGTTTTCAATCTGACCAGGATGACTCCAAATCCCAGTCATGTTTTTACACTGAATGGTGGAGCGGTCAGTTGGAAGAGTTCCAAACAAGAGACGACTGCAAATTCCATGACCAATCAGAGTACATTGTAGCTACGGAAGCAACAAAAGACGTGGTTTGGATAAAGAAATTTGTTATGGAACTTGTAGTGGTTCCTAGCATATTAGACCCAATATTGTTATACTATGACAATAAAGGGGCTATTACTCAAATCAAGGAACCGAGCTCTCATCAGAGGTCCAAGCACGTACTTAAGAGATATTACTTGACCAGGAAGATAATTGACAGAGGTAATGTGAAGATAGGTAGAGTGCCCATAGATCAGAACATCGTTGACCCTCTGACTAAGCCACTTTCTCAAGCAAATTTTGATTCTTGTGTACTCGCTTATGGTATTAGATATAAAGGCAATTGGCTTCACTGCAAGTAGGAGATTGTTAGAGTAGTGCTCTAAAGGAAATCACCTTCAGCACTTTTGTATAAACTTTATTTTGATTAAAAAAGAAAAAGACATTTTTTCATTAATTTAATATTCGTTTATATATGAATTGATATTGATCTTAAATCGAATTGATGAAGCCCATGATACAAAACATTATATAAAGGAAATCATAATGAGATTCGTATCATGTGCAATTATATTAGTATATAAATAATCCTTATTTATAGGATTAATAAGACAGGACATTATTATTCTATACAGACTAGCACATATTATACTCCTTGATTTGACCAAGCAGTGGATCTTATAAACTGTAAGCATGAGAAGTTTAGAGTTAATAAATGCTTACTAAGGGTAGTAAGTACATCAGATGACCCACTATGAGATTATCATATGGATGGTCTATCGAATGTCAATAATTAATTACATCATAGCAATGGTGCAAATATCCTTAGACTTGAGGTACTCAAGGATATCTTGGATATAAATCCTGTGCTTTGACATCATTCCTTGTTACCTTAAGACGAGGTCACTCTTAGGGTGTTGATTAGGTATAGCTATTTATATTCAAAGGTAATTGGGTAACCAATAAAGGATTCGCCACTTCTGATAAAAAGAGATAATGCCCACAGCTTCTTGCTAGGGTCATTACTTGGGAGTTTATGGCTAGAGCAATTATGTGTCATAAAGAGAGTCTTCAATGACACATAGAGTAATGAGATCCTAGGATAAATACTAACATCACTTAGACTAAATATGACGTAGTTGATCTATTGGGAGTTGACACGTAGCCCATACTCCGAACCAAGTAGGTTATAGTATGGTGAAAGGATGAATTGCATGGTAATTGTCTACGTAAAAGTTCATAAGTTAGATAATTAATTATCAAAGAGTTTGTGTGTTAATTCACTTATATTATGGTAAATAGGCATCATGAAACCCTTCATGATGTGCTTGAATTAAGAGTTAATTCAAGTGCCTAAAATAACTAGGAACCTAAGGGTCACACACATAAAAGATCGGATGAAAAGCAAATGTGTATGGCCTATTTTAAGTAGGCCAAGATCGTGCCTCCTAGGGCCATGATCGTGCTCAAAGGCGAGACATGCCACGATCATAGAAAATAAGGTCATGATCATGACAGTAGTCACAAAATGGTATATAAGTGAGTTCTTCATTTATGTACACAAGCTTCCTTCACTTCTTACATACTCAAGTGATATAGAAAGGGTTCTTGACCTATCTTCCATCATCTTGAGGATCTACTAGAACTCATCTTGTTTGGTGTTCAAATAACCCTTATACATTATTTCTTCTTCCATATTTGTGCGTTCTTGGAGATCAAGGAAGGGTTTGGTGTTTGCAATAACCCAAACAAGGAGAAGAAACAAGAAAGGAGGATATATATAAGGTAAAAATTTTACATTTCATGTTTTTTTATACATATCTTTGCATGCATGTTATATCTTGTGGTTTTTTAGTTGTCAAGATTCTAACACTTCCGCTGCATCTGTATGCATGTGATGCATGCAACCATGGCAAACCCAACATAACCTACGAGAGGGAAGACTGAAATGACTGCAACATCTTATGAGAACAACAAATTAAGGTTCTTATGAGAACAACAAATTAAGGTTTTAGATAGCTTCTATGGTAATTGGTGATAAACATACACTATCTATAGTTGATATCAAAAGATTTAGGATGTTGCTCAAACTTACTACAACCAACCTTCAGGATCCTAACTTTAAATGCATTGAAGAAAGACATTATGAAGATATACAAGGATAAAAAGAAAGAAATTTTAAAAACATTATTGAGTATTAGGGATGGATTGCCGTTACAATAAACATGTAAATAGCCGATAACTAAAATAATGGTTATGTGGCAGTGACAACACGTTATGTTGATAATGAATAGACTCTACGTAACAAACTATTAAGTCAATTTATATTATCTAATATTATTATCATTTACTTTTGCATTATGTCATAATTGGTGTTGGCCATATTTATGCACTCATTTATATGCCAGCACCACATACAAGCAAAAAGTTGAAAACGATGTTAGGAGACTATTTGACAGATTTTAATCTCGACACTAAATTATCCACTATAACAGTTGACAATTATAACACAAATGGTGTTATGATTGAAAAGTTAAAGAATAAGATACGGGTTGGGAACTTGTTGGTTAGTATAAGGTTATTGTATATGCATTATTTTGTGCATATTATGAATTTAATTCTGAAGGATGGATTATATATGATAAAGGAAGAAATAGATTCGATTCAGAATAGTGTACTAAATGGAGTAAAAACACCTTTAAAATTTAAAAAATTTGAAAAACTGCATGATAACTATGCATCCTGAGTACAAAGATGTTGGTTTTGGATTTTCCAACTAGATGGAACTCAACATCAAAATGATAGAGTTGGAAATCTAATATATTGGTGTGTTTACTAGACTAAGAGAAGGAAAATTTCAGTATATTTGCATGCCTAGAAAAGATCAATAGGATTTGATTAAAAAACTTTGTGCAAAGTTGGAATTATTTTATAATGCGACTGAATTGTTCTGACGAACAGAATATCCAAATTCACACTTTTATTTTAGTATTATGTGTTAGATGAAGAAAACTTTATCAAATTTGATGTTTGATTCCAATGAGGTTATTCGGGTTATGCAGAGCAGATGATGGAGAAGTTGAATTCTTATTGGTACATGGTTAGACATGTTATTACTGTCTTATCTGTGCTAAACCCAAAATACAAGATGGAAGGGGTAATTTTATATATAATGTGTTGTATGGAGCATGTTGATGTGTAACATCCCTTCACTTATGGGAAAGGGCAATGTGGTCTTTTTGAATGGGTTAGAATAATTGAAAGTGTCTTTATTATATTCATGCATTCATATATGCATATGAATAATAATTAGTGAAATTTTTGCACATGAAATGTTTGAACATGCATGCA
>JANZXR010041240.1:0-13654 GCA_027575705.1 Erythroxylum echinodendron | reverse complement strand
GTGGAACGATAATGAATTAAGGCTAGTATGTGTTTTGATTGATGATCACATTTTACTGATCATGGATATGAGTTATCGAACCAGAAACATGGATATAAGTTAGAGAACATATGTTGGACCGACCCATAAAGAGAACACTATATGGTTTCATGTCATTAGTGATTCTCAATATGTTTTGACTTTAGTCCTCTGACCTAAACTCATCATGGTTCCCTATATGAGGAATTCAGTGTTTTAACAAAAAGGTGTGCCAACGGGTTGTTTTCCCCACCGAAGACATCCAACGAGTTGTTTTTCTCACAAAAGGTATGCCAACAGTTTCATTTGCCAATCAAAGGTTTGCAAATGGGATGTTTAGCCCACCAAAGGGGTTCTAATGGGTTGTTTTTTGCACCAAAGGTGCCTAGTGATCGTGCCAACGGGCTGTTTTGACCATTGAAAGTGTGCCAACGGGTCGTGTTGCCCACCAAAGGTGTGCCAAAGAGCTATTTTCCAATTGAAGGTCTGTCAAGGGGCTGTTTTTCCTATAAAAGGTGCCCCACGGACTATTTTTGTAACTGAAGGCACTTAGAGACTTTTCCAATGGGCTATTTTGCCGACCGAAGATGTGCCAATGGGTTGTGTTTCCCACTGAAGGTGCCAAAAGGGTAGTTTTTCCCACTGAAGTTGCCTAATTACTGTGCTAATAGGCTATTTTGGCCACCGAATGTCAGCCAATGGGTTATTTTTCCCACCAAAAGTGCCCCACAGGCTGTTTTTCCCACCGAAGGTGCCTAACAATCATGCCAACACTCTATTTTTCCCACCGAATATGTTCCAACGTGCTATTTTTCCCACTGAAGGAGTTCCAACGGACTATTTTTCCCACTAAAGATGCCTAACAACCGTGCTAACAGACTCTTTTGCCTACCGAAGGCGTGCCAACTAGCTGTGTTTCCCATCAAAGCTATCCAATAGGTTGTTTCTCATGTCGAAGGTGCCTATCGACCGTACCGATGTGTTCTTTTCTCATCGAAGGTATGACAATAGGTTGTTTTTCCCACCAAAGATACCTAATGGCTATGCCAACAGGCTGTCTTGCCCACCAAAGGTGTGCCAACATGTTATTTTCCCTACTAAAGGTATGCCAATGGGCTGTTTTTTCCACCGAAGGTTCCTAGTGACCGTGCTAATGTGTTGTTTTCCCATAAAAGGTGTGCCAATATGCTGATTTTTCGCAACGAAGGTCCTTAGTGACCGTGCCAATAGGTTGTTTTGCCTATCGAAGGTGTGCCAACAGGCTCTGTTTGCTACCGAATGTGCCCAACGAGCTATTTTCACACCAAAGGTGCCTGTCGATCGTACCATCGTGGTATATTTCTCATCAAAGGTGCACCAATGGGTTAATTTTCCCACTACAGGTGCCTAGTGAAGGAGTGCCAACGGGATGTGTTTCTCACCGAAGGTGCCCAACGAGCTGTTTTTCTCATCAAAGTTGTACTAAGGGGTTGTTTTTTTGACCGAAGATGCCTAGGGCGCTATTTCATACCAAACGTGCTTGTCGAACGTAGCAACATTTTGTTTTTCCTACCGAAGGTGTGCCAATAAGTTGTTTTTCCAACCAAAGGTGTGCCAATGGACTGTTTTGCATACCAAACATGGGCCAACGAGCTAGTTTTGCCATTCAAGTTGCGTAGCAACTATGCAAACTTGTAGTTTTTCCTACCAGAGGTGCGACAACATATTGTTTTGTATACTGAAGTTGTGCCAACGGGCTGTTTTTCCCACCAAAGGTGCCCAACTAATTGTTTCCCAGCTAAGGTGCCAAGCAACTGTGCTAACAAGCCATTTTGGCTACGGAGTCCCCCCCACATATTGCTTTTCCAATCGAAGGTGCCTAGTGACTTAACTAATGGGTTGTTTTACCTACCAATGATGTACCAATGGGCTGCGCTTACCACCGAAAGTGCTGAACAAGTTGTTTTCCCACAGAAGGTGCCTATCTACCATGCAAACAGGCTATTTTGGCCACCTAATGTTTGCCAACGGAATATTTTTCCCACTAAAGGTGCCCCACGGACAGTTTTCCAATTGAAGGCACCTAGTGACCTTACAAACGGGTTGTTTTACCCACCGATAGGGTGCCAATAGTCTGTTTTGCCCACCGATAGTGTGTCAATAGTCTTTTTTTCCCACCGAAGGTGTGCCTATAGTCTGTTTTACCCACCAAAGGTGTGACAACGAACTGTTTTGCTCATCAAAGCCATGCCAACGGGTTGTTTTTCCCACTGAAGGTTCCTAGCTACCTTGTCAATGGGCTATTTTGATCACAGAAGGTGTGCCAAAGGGCTATTTTTCCTACCGAAGTTGTGCCAATGAGTTAGTTTTTCAATCAAACATATGACAACGGGCTGTTTTTCCAGCCAAAAAAGCCTAGGCACTATACCAACGTGCCGTTTTTCCTACCGAAGGTGGGCCAACGTGTTGTTTTCTACACTGAAGGTGTGCCAACGGGCTATGTTTCCCATCAAATGTCTGCCAATGGGCTATTTTTCATACCGAAAGTGCCTAACGATCATGTCGATGTGCTTTGCTACCCACTAAAGATGTGCCAATGTGTTGTTTTTCCCACCAAAAGGTTCACTAATGGACTGGTTTTCCCTTCGAAGGTGGGCCAATGACTTGCTTTTCCCTCCGAAGGTGTGTCAACGGGCTGCTTTTCCCATTGAAGGTGCCTAGCGATGGTTTCAATATGCTACTTTTCCAACCGAACGTATGCCAGATTGTTGTCTTTCCCATCAAAGGTGGCCAACGAGCTGTTTTTCCTGCTAGAGGTGCCTAATGACTATGCGAATAGGTTGTTTTGCCCACTGAAGGTGTGCCAATGTGCTAGCTTTTCCAACCGAAGGACCTTAGTGACCGTGCTAATAGGTTGTTTTGCCTATCGAAAGTATGCCAACAGGCATCATACCGAAGGCGCCTAATGGGCTATTTTCACACCGAAGGTGCCTATCAACCGTACCATTATATTGTTTTTCTCACCAAAGGTGCACCAATGGGTTATTTTCCGCACTGCAGGTGCCTAGCGACTGTCCCAACATGTTCTCTTGCTCACCGCAGGTGCCCAACGGGCTGTTTTACCAACCAAAGTTAAGCCAATGGGCTATTTTTCTGACCAAAGATGCCCAAAAGGGCTATTTTTCACACCAAACGTCGTTATCGAACGTACCAACATTCTGCTTTTTTCTACCAAAGGTGTGTCAATGGACTGTTTTTCCCTCCGAAGGTGTGCCAATGGGTTATTTTTCCCTCCAAAGGTGTGTCAACAGGCTGTTTTTCCCACAAAAGGTGCCTAGCAATCATGCCAATGCATTGCCTTTCCCACTGAATGTGTGCCAGTCTGTTGTTTTTTCCATCGAGATGCCCAATGGGCTGTTTTTCCCACTAGAGATGCCTAGTGACTATGTCAGCAGGCTATTTTGCCCATTGAAGGTGTCAATGTGCTAGTTTTTCCCACCGAAGCTCCTTAGCAACTGTGTCAACAGGTTGTTTTCCTATCGGAAGTGTGCCAATGGGTTGTGTTTCATACCGAAGGTGCCCAACGGTCTATTTTTCATACTGAAGGTGCCTATCAATTGTACCATCATGCTATCTTTCTCACCCAAGGTGCACCAATGGGTTATTTTCCACACTACAGGTGCCTAGCGACTGTGCCAACATGTTCTCTTGCCCAATAAAGGTGTGCCAACGGGCTGTGTTTCTCACTGAAGTTGCCCAATGGGCTATTTTCCCAACCAAAGTTGCACCAATGGCTTGTTTTTCACACCAAACATCCTTATCGAATGTACCAATATTCTGTTTTTCCCACCGAAGGTATGCCAACGGGCTATTTTTCCCTCCGAAGGTGTGCCAATGGGCTATTTTTCCCTTCGAAGCTGTGTCAAAAGGATGTTTTTCCGACCAAAGGTGCCTAGCGATCATGGCAACGCATTGCTTTTCCCAACCAACGAGTGCCAACGTGTTATTTTTTCCGCCGAAGATGCCCAACAAGCTATTTTTTCGACTAGAGGTGCCTAGTGACTATGTCAACAGGCTAGTTTGTCCACCGAACGCCTGCCAATGTGTCGGTTTTTCCCACTGAAGGTCCTTATCGAAGGTGTGCCAACAGGTTGTTTTGCCTATCGAAAGTGTACAACAGGTTTTGTTTCCTATCAAAGGTGGCCAACAGGCTATTTTTCACACCGAAGGTGCCTGTCAACTGTACCATCGTGTTGTTTTTTTCACCGAAGGTGCACCAATGGGTTATTTTTCCCAAAAAAGGTGATAGAGACCATGCCAACAGGTTCTCTTTCCTACTGAAGGTGTGCTAACGGGCTGTGTTTCTCATCAAAGGTTCCCAAAGGGTTATTTTTCCCAAAGAAGTTGCACTAATGGGCTGTTTTTTTTACCGAAGGTGCCCAAGGGACCATTTTTCACATCAAATGTACTTATCGAATGTACAAACATTCTATTTTTCCCAGTAAAGGTGCGTTAATAGGCTGTTTTGCCTACCAAAGGTGTTATAACGGGTTGTTTTGCCTACTAAATATGGGCCAACTGGCTATTTTTGCCACCAAAGTTGCCCAGCGACTATGTAAACGTGCAGTTTTTCCCACCAGATGTGTGTCAACATTTTGTTTTATGCATTGAAGATGTGCCAACGTGCTGTTTTTCCCAACGAAGGTGCCCAACTGACTGTTTCTCCTAGCTAAGGTGCCTAACGACTGTGCCAATCGACCATTTTGGCTATCGAGTGTCTACCAACAGGCTGCTTTTCCCACCGAAGATGCCCCGCGGATTATTTTTCCAACCAAAGACACCTAGAGACCTTGCCAACAAGTTTTTGGCCTACCAACGATGTGCCAAGGGGTTGTGTTTACCATCAAAGGTGCCAAATGGGTTGTTTTCCTACCGAAGGTGCCTAGTTACCATGCTAACAGGCTATTTTAGCCACCGAATGTCTACCAACAAGTTGTTTTTCCAACTAAATGTGCCTCACGGATAGTTTTTCCCATTGAAGGCACCTAGCAACCACAGAAGGTGCGCAATAGGAAAATAGATTGTTTTTCCCACCAAAGAACCTAGTGGTTGTGCCAACGTCCTGTTTTTCCCCCCGAAGGTGCGAAACGAGATGCTTTTCCAATCAAAGGTGCCAACATTATGTTTTTCCAGCATAAGGTGCCAAATGGCATGTTTTTCCTACCGATGGCACCTAGCGACTGTGGCAACAGGCTACTTTGACCACCTAAGATGTGCAAACGAACTGTTTTGCCCACAAAATGTGTGTCGAAAGGCTGTTTTTCCCACCAAAGGTGTGCGAACGAGATGTTTTTCCCGTTGAAGGTTTGCTAATGGGCTGTTTTGCCCACCAAAGGTATGCCAACCGGATGTTTTTCTCTTTAAAGGTTCCTAGTGACCATGTTAACGGGCTATTTTGACCGTTAAAGGTGTGCCAACGTGCTATTTTGCCCACCAAAGCTATGCCAAAGAGCTGTTTATTCCATTGAAGGTGTGCGAACGGGTTGTTTTCCCACCAAATGTGTGCCAACTGGCTGTTTTCCCACCTAAGGTGCCTAGCAACTGTGCCAACGCGCTGTTTTTCCCACCAAAGGTGTGCCAACGTGCTATTTTTCCTACCGAAGGTGTGCCAATGGGTTGTTTTACCCAACGAAGGTGTGCCAATAGGCTGTGTTTCCTAACGACGGTGCCAATGAGCTGTTTTGGCCACCAAAGCTATGCTAATGGGCTGTTTTCCCACCACAGGTATGCCAACGGGCTATTTTGTCTACAAAAGGTGTGCCAACGGGCTGTGTTTCCCACCAAAGGTGCCTAGCAACAGTGCTAAAGGCTGTTTTGCCTATCAACAGCGTGCCAACGGGCTGTGTTTCCTAATGAAGGTGCCCAATAGGTGGTTTTTTTCATAGAAGGTGCTTGATGATCGTACCAATTGACTGTTTTGCCCACCAAAGGCTTTCCAGGGGGCTATTTTTCCCATCCAAAGGTGTGTCAACAAGTTGATTTACCTACCAAAAGTTTGCCAACAAGCTATGTTTCGCAACGAAGGTTCCCAACGAGCTGTTTTTCCACTAAAGGTGCCTAGTGATTGTGTCGACGAGCTTTTTTGCATACCAAAGGTGTGCCAGTGGACTGTTTTTCACACCGAAGGTGCTTAGCAATTATGTCAACAGGCGCTTTTGCCACCGAAGGTGTGCCAACGGGTTGTTTTACCCAACGAAGGTGTGCCAATAGGCTGTGTTTCCTAATGACGGTGCCAATGAGCTGTTTTGGCCACCAAAGCTATGCTAATGGGCTGTTTTCCCACCATAGGTATGCCAACGGGCTATTTTGTCTACAAAAGGTGTGCCAACGGGCTGTGTTTCCCACCAAAGGTGCCTAGCAATAGTGCTAAAGGCTGTTTTGCCTATCAACAGCGTGCCAACGGGCTGTGTTTCCTAATGAAGGTGCCCAATAGGTGGTTTTTTTCATAGAAGGTGCTTGATGATCGTACCAATTGACTGTTTTGCCCACCAAAGGCTTTCCAGGGGGCTATTTTTCCCATCCAAAGGTGTGTCAACAAGTTGATTTACCTACCAAAAGTTTGCCAACAAGCTATGTTTCGCAACGAAGGTTCCCAACGAGCTGTTTTTCCACTAAAGGTGCCTAGTGATTATGTCGACGAGCTTTTTTGCATGCCAAAGGTGTGCCAGTGGACTGTTTTTCACACCGAAGGTGCTTAGCGATTATGTCAACAGGCGCTTTTGCCACCGAAGGTGTGCCAACGGGTTGTTTTTCCCATCGAAGGTCCTTAGTGACTATGCCAATAGATTGCTTTGCCTACCAAAGGTGTGTCAATAGGCTGTGTTTCACACCGAAAGTGTCTAATGGGCCATTTTTCACACCAATGGTGCCAATTGACCATACCAAGGTGCTATTTTTCTCACCAAGGGTGCGTCAATAGGCTGTTTTTCCTACTGTAGCTACCTAGTGACCGTGCCAATAGGCTCTCTTGCCCACTGAATGTGTTCCAACGTGCTGTGTTTCCCATCTATAATGCCTAATAGGCTATTTTTCCTGCTGAAGGTATCAAACAGGTTGATTTCCTACCAAAGGTGCCTAGCCACCATGCTAATAGGCTATTTTGGCCATCGAATGTCAGCCAACAAACTGTTTTTCCCACTGAAGGTGCCATACAGATAGTTTTTCTCATCGAAGGCATCAAGAGACCTTGAGAACAGACTATTTTGCCCATATAAGGTTTACCAGCGGGCTATTTTTCCAACTAAAGGTGTGCCAATGGTTTATTTTGCCCACCAAAGGTGTGCTAACATATTGTTTTGCCCACCAAAGGTGTGCCAGTGGGTTGTGTTTTCCACTGAAGGTTCTAAGCGATCTCATCAACAAGCTATTTTGACCACTAAAGATGTGCTAACGAGCTGTTTTGTCAGCCAATGGTGTGCCAAGGGGGTGTTTTTCCCACCAAAGGTGTGCCATTGGTTTTCCCACCAAACGTGTGCCAACAGGCTGTTTCTCCCACCGAAGCTACCTAGCAATTATACCAACAGGATGTTTTTCCCACCGAAGGTTTGCCGGTGGGTTGTTTTTACCACCAAACATGTGCCAATGGGCTATTTTTGCCACCAAAAGTGCATAACGACTGTACCAACGTGTTGTTTTTCCCACTGAAGGTGTGCCAACGTGTTATTTTCCCTGCCAAACGTGTGCCAACATGCTGTTTTCCCAGCAAAGGCACTTAGTGATTGTGCCAATAGGTTATTTTGTCCACTGAACGCACGCCAGTCAGTTGTTTTTCCCACTGTGTGTACCAACGGGCAATTTTTCAAACCAAAGGTGCCTAGTGATCACGCCTATGTGCTGTGTTAGCCACCGAAGGTATGCAAATGTGCTATTTTTCCCACCACAGGTGCACCAACGGGCTAGTTTTGCCTTTGAAGGTGTGCAAACTGGATGTTTTTCCCACCTAAGGTGCGTAGTGACTATACCAACGGGCTATTTTTCCCATCGAAGGTGTGCCAACGTGTTGTTTTCCCCACCAAAGATATGCCAACAGGCTGTTTTCCCACCAAAGGTGCTTAGCGACTATGCCAATAAGCTATTTTTCCCACCAAAGGTGTGTCAATGAGCTATTTTTCCCACTATGTTTGCCAACGGGTTGTTTTCAAACTGAAGGTGCCTAGCAATCATGTCGGTACGCTGTCTTACCCGCCGAAGGTGTGCCAATGTGTTTTTTTCCCACCAAAGGTGCACCATCGAGCTAGTTTTCCCTATGAAGGTGTGCCAATAGGTTGTTTTTCCCTCTGAAGGTATGTCAACGGGCTATTTTTCCGGCCGAAGGTGCCTAGCAATCATGTCAATGCATTACTTTTCCCACGAAATGTGTGCCAGCATGTTTTCTTTTCCACCAAAGGTGTGCCAGCGGGTTGTTTTTCCCATCGAAGGTGTCTAGCGACCGTGCCAATAGGCTTTTTTGCTTGCTGAAGGTGTGCCAATAGGTTGTGTTTCTCACTAAAGGTGCCCAATAGGCCATTTTCACACGGAAGATGCCTATCGTTCATACCGAAGTGGTGTTTTTCTCACCAAAGGTGTGACAACAGATTGTTTTTCCCAAAAAGGTGCCTAACGACCTTGCCAACAAGTTGTCTTACCCACCAAAGGTATGCCAACGTGCTGTTTTGCCTACCAAAGGTATGCTAACGTGCTGTTTTTTGCATAGAAGGTGCATAGCAATTGTGCGAATGTGTTGTTTTTCCCACCAAAGGTGTGTCAATATGTTGTTTTTCTCGCCAAAGGTTTTTAGTGACCGTGCCAATAGGCTATTTTACCTACCAAAGGTGTGCCAATGGGCTGTGTTTCCCATTGAAGGCGCCTAAAGTGCTATTTTCAGACCAAACGTGTTTATCGGTTATACCAACATTCTATTTTTCCCACTAAAGATGCACCAATGGGCTGTTTGCCCACCAAAGGTGGGCCTACAGGTAATTTTTCCCACCAAAGTTGCCTAGCAATCATGCCAACTGGCTATTTTTCTCACCGAAGGTGTGCCAAGATGTTGTTTTTCCCACTAATGGTGTGTCAACGGGGTGTTTTTCCCACCGAACGAGCCCAATAGACTGTTTTACCCTTTTAAGGTTCCTAGGGATTATGCCAATGGGCTTATTTTGGCCAACGAATGTCTGTCAACGAGCTATTTTTCCCATCAAATGTGCCCTACAGATTATTTTTCCAGCTGAAGGTGCTTAGAGACTTTGCCAACGTACAGTTTTGTCTACCAAAGGTCTGCCAACAAGCTGTGATTCCTATGGAATTTGCCAAATAGGCTGTTTTCCCACAGAAGGTGCCTAACTACTGTGCTAACAGGCTATTTTGGCCACCGAATGTTAGCCAACGGGCTATTTTTCTCACTGATGATGCCCCACAGTCTACTTTTCCCATCGAAGGCACCTGGCCAATAGGCTATTTTGTCGTCAAATGTGTCCCAACGGGCTATTTTTCCCATAGAAGTTACCGAATAGGCTATTTTTCTAGCCTAAAGGTCTACCAACGGTCTATTTTTTCCTCCAAAGGTGTGCCAACGGACTGTTTCTCCTGACAAAGGTGCCTAATGATCATTCCAAAGTGCTATGTCGCCAACCAAAGGTGCACCAACGGGCTGGTTTTCCATCCGAAGGTGTGCTGACTGGTTGTTTTTCCCATCGAAGGTGCCAGTGTGGTTGTTTTCCCTACAGAAGTTACCTAACAACCATGCAAATGGGTTGTTTCTACCACTGTAGGTGTGCCAACAGGCTGTTTTCCCAACGAAGGAGCCAAGGAATTATTTCTCCCATCTTATATGCCTAGTGAACATGCCAATTGGCTATTTGTAAGACCGAATGCTTGACAACGGGTTGTTTTTCTCATTAAAGGCACCCTATGAACTATTTTTCCAACCAAAGGCACCTAATGACTTTTCCCACGGGTTGTTTCATCTACTAAATGTATGCCAACAGGTTGTGTTTCCCATTGACGATGCCAAACTGGCTGTTTTTCACACCGAAGGTGCCTAGTGACTTTGCCAACAGGCTATTTTGCCTACTAAAGGTGCGCCAACGGGCTATTTCTCATACCAAAGGTGGCTATCGACTATACCAATGTGTTGTTTTTCTCACCGAAGATATGACAATAGGTTGTTTTTCCTACCGAAAGTGCCTAACAACCTGCCAATAGGCTGCCTTGCTCACCTAAGGTATGCCAACATGCTATTTTCCCTACTAAAGGTATGCCAATGGGCTATTTTTCCCATAGAAGGTGCCTAGCGACTGTGCTAATGTGTTGTTTTCCCTACAGAAGGTGTGCCAATGTTCTAGTTTTTCTTAAGGAAGGTCCTTAGGGACCATGCCAATAGGTTGTTTTGCCTATCAAAGGTCTACCAAGGGGCTCTATTTTCCACCGAAGGTGCCCAACGGACTATTTTTCACATTGAAGGTGAATATCAACTATATCATCTTGCTTTTTTTCTCACCAAAGGTGCACCAATGGGTTATTTTTCCCAGTGAAGGTGCCTAGCGACTGTGTTAAAAGGTTCTCTTGCCAACGGGTTGTGTTTTTCATCGAAGGTGCCCAACAGGCTATTTTTCACACCAAACGTGCTTATCGAACGTACCAAAATTCTATTTCTCCCACCGAAGGTGCACTAACAGGCTATTTTGCCTACCAAAGGTGTGCCAATAGGCTATTTTGCCTACCAAAGATGGGCCAGCGGGCTATTATTGCCACCGAAGTTGCCTAGAGACTGTCCAAATGTGTAGTTTTTCCTATCGGAGGTGTGCCAACATTATTTTTATGTACTGAAGGTGTGCCAACAGGCTGTTTTTCCTATCGAAGTTGCCCAACTGACTATTTTTCCCAGCTAAGGTGCCTTGCCACTGTGCCAAGAGGCCATTTTAGCCACCGAGTGTCTGTCAACAGGCTGTTTTTCTCATAAAAGGTGCCCACATATTGTTTTTCCAACCGAAGGAACCTAGCAACTTTTCCAAAGACTTGTTTTGCCTACCAATGGTGTGCCAACAGGCTGTGTTTACCACCGAAGGTGCCAAATGAGTTGTTTTCCCATCGAAGGTGCCTATCTACCATGCTAACAGGCTATTTTGGCCACCGAATGTCTACCAACGAGCTACTTTTCCCATTAATGGTGCACCATGGATAGTTTTTCCCATTAAAGGCACCTAGTGACCTTACGAACGGGCTTTTTTACCCACCAATAGTGTGGCAATAGGTTGTTTTGCCCATTGAAGGTGTGCCAATAGTCTGTTTTCTCACCAAAGGTGCATCAACGGACTTTTTTGCCACCAAAAGTGTGCCAACGGGTTATTTTTCCCATCGAAGGTTCCAAGTAACCATGTCAATGGGCTATTTTGACCGCCGAATGTTTGCCAAAGGGTTATTTTCCCCAGTAAAGTTGTGCCAACGAGTTAGTTTTCCAATCGAACGTGTGCCAATGGGCTATTTTTCCCACTGAAAGTGCCTAGTGATTATACCAACGCATTATTTTTCCCATCGAATGTGTGCCAACGTGCTGCTTTTCCTACCAAAAGTGTGCCAACAGGTTGATTTTTCCACCGACGGTGCTTAGCGACTGTGCAACCAGGCTGCTTTTCCCACCAAATGTGTGCCAAAGGGTTGTTTCTCCCACCAAAGATGTGCCAACGTGATGTTTTTCACGCCAAATTGCCTAGTCATCGTGCCGACGTGATGTGTTACCCACCGAAGATGTGCCAACATGTTGTTGTTCCCACTAAAGGTGCACCAATAGGCTAGTTTTCACCGTTAAGGTGAGTCAATGGGCTTTTTTCCCATTGAAGGTTCCTAGCGATCATGCTAACGCACTGCTTTTCTCACCAAACGTGTGCCAGCGTTTTTATTTTTCCCACCAAAGGTGGGCCAAAGGGCCACATTTCCCATCGAAGGTGCCCAACAGGCTGCTTTTTACACCAAAGGTGCTTTTCGACCATACCAAGATGATGTTTTTTTCCTATCGAAGGTTTGCCAGTAGGTTGTATTTCCCATCGAAGGTGTCTAGCAACCGTGCCAATGTGCTATTTTTCCCATCGGAGGTGTGCCAGGTTCGTTTTACTTAATGAAGTTATGCCATCGGGCTATTTTTCTCACCAAAGATGCCTAATTGACTGTTTTTCCCACCTAAGGGGCCTACCAATCATGCCAACGGGCTATTTTGCTCACTGAATGTGTTCCAGTAGGCTATTTTGCCCATTAAAGGTGCCTAGTGATCGTGCCAATATGCTATTTTTTCATCAAAGGTGTGCCAATAGGTTGCTTTTCCAATCAAAGATGCCTATCGAACGTGTAACGGGTTGTTTTTCCTATCAAAGGTGTGCCAACAAATTGTAGTTCCCAATGAAGGTGCCCAACGGGCTATTGTTCCCACCTAAGGTGCCTTGTGACCATGCCAATGAGTTGTTTTGGCCACCGAAGGTGTGCTAATGGGTTGTTTTTCCCACCAAAGGTATGATAATAAGCTATTTTTCCTACCAAAGATGTGCCAACATGCTGTGTTTCCTACCAAAGGTGCCCTAGCTACAGTGCTAAAGGGTTGTTTTACCCATCAAAGGTGTGCCAACGGGCTGTGTTTCCCAACGAAGGTGCCCAACAGGTCTTTTTTCTCACAGAAGGTGCCTAGCGATCGTACCAATGGACTATTTTGCCCGCTGGCGATCTTCCAACGGGCTATTTTCCTACCAAAGGTTTGCCAACCAATTGATTTGCCAACCAAAGGTTTGCCAACAAGCTGTGTTTCATAACGAAGGTTCCCAACGGGCTATTTTTCCATTGAAAGTCCCTAGTGACTATGTCGACGAGCTGTTTCACATACCGAAGGTGTGCCAACGGGCTGTGTTTCATACCGAAGGTGCCCAACGGGCTATTTTTCACACCAAAGGAGGTGAGTGACTATATTAAAGGGAGCTTGTTCGCAATGAAGGTGTGCCAACAATTTGTTTCTCCTATCAAAGGTCCTTAGTGACTATGCCAGTAGGCTATTTTGCCTACTGAAGGTGTGCCAACAGGCTGTGTTTTGCAATGAAAGTGCCCAATGGGTTGTTTGCTCACCCATGGTGCCTATCAACTGTACCAAGGTGATGTTTTTCTCACCGAAGGTGTGTCAATGGGATGTCTTTCCCATGGTAGCTGCATAGTGACCATGTCAATAGGCTCTCTTGCCCATTGAATGATTGCGAACATGTTGTGTTTCCCATCTATGGCACCAAATATGTTATTTTTCCCACTGCAGGTGCCAACCAGGTTGTTTTTGCACAAAAGGTACCTAGCTACCATGCCAACAAGCTATTTTAGCCATCGAATGTCAACCAACGAGCTGTTTTTCCCACTGAAGGTGCCCCATGGATAGTTTTCCCATCTAAGGCTTCAAACGACCTTGTGAATGGACTATTTTGCCTTTCGATGGTGTGCCAACAAGTTGTTTTTCCCATCGAAGGTGTGCCAATGGTCCGTTTTTGTAACATCCCCTCACTTATGGGAAGGGTATTTTAGTCATTTTGGAATGGGTTAGGATTATTTAAAGTGTTTTGACATATTCATGCATTCATATATGCACATGAATAGCCAA
>JANZXR010041219.1:0-13658 GCA_027575705.1 Erythroxylum echinodendron | reverse complement strand
CAACATTTAATAGCTTAATTACTCAATTATTAAAATGTCACCCACCTTAAATCCTTTAGCTTAGGCTTGATCAAATGGCCCTTCCACTTGCTCCTCTTGCCTCCCTTGTTCCTCTTCAAGAACACAAAAATCCTAAAATTAAATAAAATTCAGAATTGAAAACCTAGGAAAATACAAGTATGAGATTTAATCTTAGAACAAGCATACCCCTACTTTTCCTTAAGGCATTTAACCTAAACCCTAAAAAAAATCCGAAAATTTCTCACCTTAAAGATCACCCACGAATTTTTGCTTCTTGTCTCCAATGAAAGATTTTATCCTCCTCTTTCCCTTTTCTTCTTGTTAAGCTCTCAAAAATCTCCTTCCTAAGGCAATGAGGGGTGAACCCTAACTTTCTTCTTCTTCTCTTCTTCTCCTCACTCTCAACCGAAACACACTCTTCTTTACTTGTAAAAACTTGTTCTTCTTCTAACACTCACGACTATCACCCTAGCCTTCTTTCTTTCTCTCATTTACAAGAAGCCAAAAAGACCAAAATGCCCCTCCTTGTAAGACTTAACTTCTAAGAACTTAAGTGATCTTCCTAAAATAACCCTACAAGATCATGTTCTTTCAATTCTAACTAACTCCATAAGCTTTTCTAACTTACTCTAAATTTCTCCTTTTTAATCCATCAATCCTAAAAAAATTTCTACCCCCAAAGACATTATAATTAATACCTAATCGTAACAAAATAATAAAATTAATCCCCAACATAAACTAATCACATGCTTATTAGTAAGAAGAGAATCGAGGTCCAACATGCCTACAGAAGGATGCTGTTTGGACTTTGCAATGCCCCAGCCACCTTTCAAAGATGCATAGTAAGTATTTTCTTTGAGTATGTTGAACATATTATTGAGGTCTTTATGGATGATTTTACTATCTATGGGGATTGATTTGATGCATGCTTGCATAATCTACAATATGTAATTAAATGTGTCGTCGAAACTAATCTTGTTCTCAATTCTAAAAATGTCATTTTATGGTTGAACAAGGAATAGTTTTGGGACATGTAATTTCATATAATGGAATTGAGGTCAATAACGCTAAGATAGAAATTGTGCGAAACTTACCTTATCTTATAAATGTGCCAGAGGTTTAATATTTTCTTGGCCATGTAGGTTTTTATCGCAAGTTTATCAAGGACTTCCGTAAGATCTCAACAAAACTCTGTCATTTGTTACAAAAGATATACCCTTTGAGTTTGACAAGGTATGCAAGGAAGCATTTGACAAGTTGAAAGAACTTTTGACTTCAGCACCGATCATTCAACAACCTAATTAAAGTCAATCATTTGAAATTATGTGCGATGCAAACAATTTTGTTGTGTGTGTCGTCCTTAGTAAAAAATGTGGCAAGATGACTCATGCTATTTACTACACTTCCCAAACACTCAATCTAACACAATGCAACTATTCCAACACTAAAAAGGAGCTTTTAGTTATTATGTTTGCTTTGGATAAATTTAGACCTTACTTGCTTGGTTCTAAAGTGATTGTAAATTCTGATCATGCAGCATTAAGGTACCTTTTATCGAAGAAAGAAGTGAAGCCAAGAATTCAGTCACGGATCAATTGAGTCAATTTGTGAAGGAGGAGGAGTTAGTACTATTGCAAGAATTGTTTTCAAATGAGCAATTACTAAAAATTCAAGGTAAGGTTCCACGGTATGCTGATATTATGAACTATCTAGTGAACCATCATATATCTAATGAGTTGAGTAAGGCTAAACTGAACTTGATAAAGAGTGAGTCAAAATATTATATTTGGTATGATCCTCAATTATGGAAGTATTGTTCTGACCAAGTGATTAGGTGGTGTGCGCCTGAATATGAAATGAATCAATTTTCAAAATTTTCCGTTCATATGCTTGTGGTGGTCATTTTGCATCTCATAGAAATGCTAGGAAAATTCTTGAATATGGTTTTTATTGGCCAAATATTTTTTGAGACTCCTATATATTCTATAAAGTGTGTGAACAATGCTAGAAACAGGGTAACTTATACCATAAAGATCAAATGCCCTTATCTCCAATACTTACATGTGAAATTTTTGATGTATGGGCCATCAATTTTATGGGACCATTTCCTTCTTCTTTTGGTTTTGTTTACAATTTGTTGGCTGTGGATTATGTTTCTAAATAATTGGAAGCTAAAGCTACCATAATTGACAATTCTAAAGTTGTAGCAGAATTTGTCAAGTCTCACATTTTTGATAGGTTTGGAACACGTAGAGCATTGATTAATGACAAGGGTACTCAGTTTTGCAACCGATTAGTGAAAAACCTTTTAAAGTATTACCATGTCACTTATAAGGTTTCTACGACCTATCATCCACAGATGAACAAGCAAGCAGAGGTGTCAAAAATAGAGAAATCAAGTCTATTCTTGAGAAAATGGTGAGCCCAAATTGTAAAGATTTGAGTCAGAAACTTGATGATAATCTTTAGGCATATAGGATTGCATACAAGACACTGATTGGCATGTCTCCATACAGACTGATTTACAGAAAGTCGTGTCATCTTCTTGTGGCAATTGAACACAAAGTCTTTTGGGCCATTAAACAATACAATATGAAGATTGATGTGGAGGGAGAACAGAGTAAGTTGCAACTGCAAAAATTGGAAGAGCTTAGGCTTGAATCTTATGAGAATATAAAAATTGACAAGGAAAAGACGAAACGATTTCATGATAAGATGATTGTTAGGAAGAATTTTGTGGTTGGATAAAAAGTTCTTCTCTACCATTCACGACTTAAGCTTTTCCAAGCTAAATTGTGTTCCTATTGGATTGGACATTTTGTTGTTACTAATGTGTTTTTCACATGGTACAGTTGAAATTTAAAGCTTATAGACAATCAAGAAATTCAAAGTCAATTATCATTGATTGAGACCTTTCTATGAAGGATTGCAAGTGGAGGATGTCGAAGGATATGGTTAGAAAACCCTCATTATAAAGACTGAGCAAAGTGTAGTAGAGCTAACGACGATAAACAAAGGCACTACTTAGGAGGCAAGCCAAGAGAAGTTGATTTTTGTCTCTTTATGTTTTCACAATTGCTATTTTCTCTAAATGGTCCATTTCTTACATTTGATGTTACATTGGGGACAATGTAAGTTTTAAGTGCGGGGTGGGGATCTTAGTTTGTTATTAGGTTTTATGCATGTTTTGAGCTTAATTGGGTCTTATTTGAATTCTTAGGTGGTTTTCAAAATAACAAATTTTCTCGTTTTCTATTTCTTTTAAGATTATTTAGTCATAATTAGAGTGTGAATTGACTAGAAAAATCCATGGAGGCCTTAACATGTACTTTTGCTCTTGTGATTAGTTAATGTGCATTATTCTTATAAGAGTAGTGACTAGTGATAGACAAAAACCAGTGAGGTTTTGAGCCATATTAGAATGAAACATTCATATTAGTCTCACTGTCTTTTATTATGTGTGACCTTCATCACATACACATCCTTACTTTGCTTTGATTTTCTATTCAAGACAACATTTTTATCACATGCATTTTTTTGAAAATGATTAGGCATTCTTTGTTGATTAAGAGCTACATTAACCAAATAACCTACCCAATTATATGAATTTTCCTTTGCTAACCCCTTTGAGCTTTATTAGCCTTTTCTTTTGTATAAACCATATTATATGCACCTAACCAATACCCTAACCATGCCTTCAAGCTCGTGGAGCATTTGTTAATTCTTGATGAATGTGATTGTACAAAAACCTAAGTGTGGGGGTATACATATATATGGATTAGTTATGTTTGCTAATATGCCATGTTATGAATCCCATGTTGATGTAGCTTCTGTCACTGTTATATTTGAAAGGAAAAAATTAAAGTAAAGAAAAAAAGTGAGTTTGAATAAAACTATCAAGGAGGAAATACAATTGTTGTGAAAAGTTCTTAATTAATAGTTTATCCTTCTTAAGTCATATTGATTGAGTGTTTGAATATATTGCATATGAGGTAGATGTTGTTTTGTATGGAACATTTTTTGTGTTATGTTCATGTGGCTTATGGTATGAGAGCTAAATTGAGTTGTGACACACAGTTGTTGCATTCTTCGCAGCTGACAGTACACAATTTTGAATGAATGTTAACTTATGCGCTTAATATCTCGTTCAGTGTTACTTTTGCTTCACTAGCTTGATGGATTTTATGCTACATCACCCAGAATAAATCTCACCTTAACCTTAACCATATTATAACTTTAGAAAATCCCTTTGATTCATGATTGTGCAAGTGACTTTTAGTGTTGGATAAATAAAATGATTTGCAAAGTTATAGATTGTTATGATTATGAATGATGTTTGAGTGAACCCATCGAAATATCTTATTTAAACACCTTTTTTCCAAGCCTACCTCTATATTACTTAGTTTCTAAGGGTAATGAATGTTGATTGATCATGAGTAGAAGCTTTAAATATTGAGTTATTACTATAAGTTTTGCAAGTCATTCATCTTTACTTATGGTTATCTATTCTTAGGAAATATAGAAAATGAATAAAAGTTTTGGTTTGTGATTTTGATTTTGACGACTTGCTCATGGATGGCCATACAATTTGTCCTTTCACCATTTATACTATTAACTCAAGAAAGGCTCTTCTCGTTGTGACTTCTAGGCTTGTGGAATATTTCATCGATAAGCCTCAATAGAGCTGCGTCATAGGTTTCCAATCTATATTCCATTGAAATTGTTTATAGAACAAATCATCCATAAGATCAAAGATAAAAAAAATTAACTGTAGTATAGATTCCAAGTATGCTAGCAGAGATACAAGCTCTTGGTCTCTATTTGGGCATCAATTCTCAGGGCTTGCTTTTTAGGAATCTACATTGTCTAATATTTACCTTTTAACAAAGATCTCAAATAGGATCTATAGTCTAAGACTTTTTAATATACAGGATCCTTATGAAAAGGCAAGTGTATAACATACTTATCTTTATGTATGACTATATCTATATTATTTAAGAATAAAGCTTTCATGAGAGAGAGAAATTAGAAAGAAGTCATAGGATGAAAAGCACACACAATCTTTTTATTGATTTTTTGGCTTCTATGTATAATGAACGAGAAGCCTTACTTTTATAGACTAAGAAAGGGGGATAAACACAAACAACTTTAAGGGAAAAGATTCCCTTAGTACAATCACATTAACATATAAAAGAAAAAGTTAAAAGAAGAATTATTGGGAGACACTGGGTCCTAATAATATTTCTAAAAGATATGAAAGAATCTTTCTAGCAGGGAGGTGCAGAGAGAGTGGGCCACCACTATCATCATTAGAGTCTGTTATGTCTATGCCTTCATCATATTTTCCATGGCTTGGATAAAATTGTCAATTTTATATTAGTTAAATATAAGGCCATGGGTCTTGGGCATCTTGGAAATAATAGGCCTAGTGCTAGTGTTGGGCGTTAGTTTTGTAGAACTTTCTCCTAGTTTAATCGTTCTTTTAGCCACAAATCTAGGAGGCCTTCTGGGCTCACAACCAAGAGGACATGAAACTTCACTAGCCATAATGTTGAAACCTACAACAGTAAATTGGTCCATAGAGGTCCAATATCTGCTAGTAGGAGAAACGGGTTTTGTTAGGGTAAAATCATCTAGATATGGTTCCAGAGAGGTACATATTATAGGCTTGATGGTCTTTAGATAATGGTTCAGATGGTTTAGAAAGAAGTAGAGGTCTCTCATTAGATCTTTAAGTTGTTTGGGTCAATATATGATGGTAAGTCATTCCTGGAAATTGTTGATAGTGAAGATATAACCATAACTAATAAGACTATAGGGATGATGAATGATGAAAATAAAATGGGTCTTCTATTCAGAGAGAGGAATGATGCTTGTTTAGGTTCTACCCAAGTTCGAGATGCTATTTTTGCAATGGCTAGAACCATTTTAAAAATTTCCAGAGAATTGAGTAGACATTGGTTGGATTTGAAGGTGCTGATAAACATGTGGTGGTGAAATAGAAATTGAGCAAGCATAGAGGGTAGATAAAGCCCAAAGATGTCACAAGTTGGCTTCAAAAAGAGAATTGTAGAGATGGTACAATCTGATAAGAAGTGTCGGTGTCAAAATAATTAAGATGTGGAGGAAAATTCAGAGTGGTGAGGACAATATGGAGGTAGTAAAATAAACTTTTTTAGAGAATAAAAGCAATGTCATCCAAGGTTTTGGGAGGAGTTTTTGTGATAGGTGGAAAGGACCTGTTGATCTTTGCATATAAAGGATACTCTATGATAGGAGGGAGGAAAGGTATGGATTTATGGACTGAAGGAAAAAGGAATTGAATTGGTTTGCGGGGCTAAAAAAGGAAGTCTGCAAGAATGTTGTAGTGAACTTTGATATGGAGAATGGTGAATTTATAACAGGAAAACCACTCTTACCATCGAAGCAACTGGTTGTCTGGTAATGTCTTCTTTTTAAGCTTAAGAATTTTGGGAAAAAGTTGTGTTGTCCATTTCAATCAGAATGTGGTAAGGGATAAAATGAAAGTTGAATTTTTTGATACCCTTTTTTACCGCTAAAATCTCTTTGTAGTTGGCATGATAATGTTTTTCTGATTTTTTAAATTGGCCATTGACATGGCTATAGTAGAGTCCTTTCCTATCAATCTCTTTAATTAGGACAGCACCCTAATAATGGTCATTAGCGTCTATTTGTAGAATGCGTTGGCCTTTATTAGGAATCTTTAAAGCAGGTAGATTCTGATATGTTTGCTTTAAGTGTTGTATAGCTCTGGTTTGATCTTTACTTTACGGTGGTGGATTATTCCTCAACAACTTTGATAAGGAAGATGTATAATTAGTCATGTGGGGGATGAAATCTCTGATATAACTAACAATTCCAAGGAATTGTTAAAATTTTCTATTATTGAGATTTTCATTTGAAAAGTGATAGTTGATGGGTTATGTGCAGATTGGGATGATAAAACCCATTATAGAAAGTTATACCCAAAAATTCTATTTGAGTTGTCCTAATAAAACTCTTTTTGGCTAAGAGCATAATCCCATGTTGCTTTGTAAGATTAAAAGAAGATTGGAGCAAGGCCTTATGTTCTTCATAGGTTTTTGAGTATAAAAGTATGTCATCTATATAGATCGAGGTACTGGAGAGAATAGGCTCATAGATCTTTGTTATCGCCCATTGAAATAGTGAAGGGGTAACCTTGAGTCCAAATGGCATTACTGTCCATTGATATTGGGCATTGTGAATATAGAAGGTTGTTTTGTATCTTTCGTGAGGGTTAATTCCTAATTGACAAAAGGCTACTTTTAAATCAAACTTAGAGAAAATTGTAGCTTCTTTGAGAAAGAGGAATAGAGTATTAATCTTTGGAAGTTGGAACTTATCATCTTGTGGGAAAGAATTAAGAGATTTGTAATCAATTACTAACCTCTTTTTCCCTCACTTTTGTTTAGATCTCCTATTCACATAAAAATCTAGACAAGCCCTATCATATTTTGTTGACTCGATCAATCATTGTTGGAGGAGAATCACACATTCTTCTTAGGCTAATTTCAAATCATAAGAGTTCATTCCTAGATGAGTAGCCTTGATAGGATTGATATCCTCATTCTTTTTGAATAATAATGGATGACGAAGTGAGGATTTTTGCATAGAGGATGGGGATGTGAGAATCGGGCATGGTTCTTAGGATAATATTTCACAAATTGCTCCTGTAGGGCTTCGTATGGAGGTGGCACTTGTGTGAGTTCAAACACATTTCTAATATCAGTATAAGCACTAAAATTGGCATAACATTTAATCCCTGAAGGTAGGATTTGTAATGGATATGCCTTACAATAGACATCCATGCCAATTAGAATATTTGGGCCAAGTAGATGGCTGCCAAGAACTTTAGTCCAAACTACACAATTAGGGAAGAAGTGAATCCCTGTTTTCTTTTTTGTGATAAGCCAATCTTAAAAGAATTTCTATCAGCAGTGGTGAAGTATTTGTCATGAGATATCCATGCTTTAGGTGGTAAAATGTTATGCTTCATAATACTGCGACATGATCCAGTGTTCATGTACCTAAAAGCCTTGATCGACTTATCATATTTGTCTTATTATAGTAATTGGATATGGACATAAGGTTGAGGAGCAGTGAAAGGCCTGGAGGCTACCTTTAAATTTTTTTATTGTACCATATATAAAATATCATCTTCAGTGTCATCAGAAATTGAGGAATTGGAGGATTCATACTCGCCTTTAGAAGAGTGGACTGGAAGAGCAAATTGTATCTTCATCCTCACTGGATTGTTTTTTGATGAAATCTTCAATGTTTCCATGATCTTGGATAGACATGATAGCCTCAATGAAATCCAATAGTTTGACATCCCTTTTCATATTATTAGGACGTTAACGAGTATAATGTCCTAACTTGCCACAAATAAAACATCAATGTGCCTTCTTTGATTAAGGATTTCTTTGTTTGAATAGTCTAACAAATCGATGTTATTTCTTTCATTTAAAGGGCTTATGATCTCCTTCATGGGAAATGTTGTATTTGTGAGACTGCTTGTTAGAGAACTTTCTATGATGACGCTTTTTTTGTGTAACTTTCACAGTCTTGTTTCTCCTTACATTTGATCTTTAAATAAGGCTTAATATAAGCCTTTTTTTAATAACGGACCATCTTTAATCATGTTTTTGAAAAACATATGCTAGTTATAAATCTTGTCAAGTGAAGCTAAGACAAGTTGATAAATTTCCCCAATAGATATATCCCTCATATCTCTTTGAAGTACAGCAATGGTTTGCTGTAATTCAGGTTGTAATTCATCTGGTAAGGGGAAGATGAATGTATAACGGAGGTTGACAACCTTGAAGCCATTAAGAAGATAATATCATTCCGTCATATGTTGGAAATGATTTTGTAAATCTAATATGAATAGAGAATAACATTTCATCTCAAAATACCCCTCGTGATCTGTTTTTCAATAAGCTGAAAATCATTGATGAATTCTTTATGAATCACCCTAAGAAGTAGTCTAGAAGATGTGACTTGTATGTATTGAAGTATATGATAGTCGTCTAAACTTTACCACCATTCTTACGAAGTGCCAGTAAAATAAGAAGTAAACTCAGACAAAATATCTCTTAATAGATTATTTGGTCAAGTCATTTACAAGTCAAACCATGCTCTAAATTCATAGAGACATTCACATCATTTCTTAGGTGGAAGATCGTCAAATGTAAACCAAGGTACTGAGTTAGATCTACTTGATGGTACTTGTGTTGCTAGTGGTGGTGCGGTTATGAATGGTTCAGTTCCTATTGATTTGGCTTTACTAATGTTAGATTCAACTTCAATTGGTTCAAGCATAGTCATCATAATCTGAGCAAAATCATATAAATCAATAAATTGTTCAGACTCTTCTGAAGATGGTTCAGATATCTCAAAAGATTGCTTAGATTTGTTAAAATACTCAACTAGGCATTCTTCAGATAGAATAGATGCAGGTGCTAAAGTTGCTACGATCTTTAATTAAGGAGCTTTGTCTTTTCCAGTGAAGGGAGAAGGTTAAGGATTTGGTAGAAGGTGGAGTTTTAATTTATAAAGGCTTTTTCTAAGGATCAGCTTGTTTAGTATATAAAGGTGAAGGATCAAAAGTGTTTGTAGCTTTGGATTTTAGGGATTTGGTTGAATTAGGTTTAATAGTGGTAATGGTAGGATGGATATGTTGTCCGATCAAGGGATAATTCATCTTGAATACTTTCTCATAGTTAATAGTTTCAGAATAAGGAGAATAATAGATGGGTTGAATGACTGAAAAAGTTATGAGATAAGCTCCATAAATAGTCTTGGACTATGCTGTCTACATATCGACCTCCATTCTTTAGAGTACCTCCTTTACTATTTGGAGTTCTTGTTCTTTATTTGTGAAGACAAGTCCAAAATACTAGATGTCAATGTATCTTGAAAGATTAGTATCAAGTTGGGCCTTTTGATCTTTTAAAGATTTGTATAATTTTTGGACCTAAGAAGAGATAGTTTTAACTTTGTTTTGAGTGGCATGAGTTTGCTTATTAAGCTTATCAAGTTTGGAATCAATTCTTCGAAGGACTATGAGCACCTCATTAATAGGACTTAAGATAATAGCTCCTTGAGAACTATTTCTTGTAGCATGCACATAAGGGCTAAAAATAATCTATGATGTTCATTAGTGTGTCTCTCTGATGGAGGAAATTATTCCACATATAATTTGACCATCATATAAGGAATCACAGCAGGAGTAGGAACAATAGGAATGGAAAAAATAACTGGCTTAGGGTTGTTGGAGATTAAATCTGGATGGATCACATGTTCTTTGTCAATATCTTTGAGTAATTCTCAAAGATTTCAAGGTTTTGTTCTTGGATTTTTCATCCCAACCCAAGCTTTAGAATTAGGATCATGATAATCATTTTGATAGTTGAATTGTTGAGTAAGTTGACACTGATAGATTTCTTTTTGTTGTTATCTTCCTTGTTTGTTTTTCTTCTTCTTCTGGTGATTATAGAGCTCTTCACCATTACTGTCTAACTCAGAATTAAGACATATTTCATAGTATGGTTTATACATGGATGAATCTACATTCCAAACAAAATGTCCACAATGATGGCTAACATATACAGATTCTCCATCATGATGAAAGTAACAGATTGGAGGTCTATCTTTTCCTTATGTATGTAGAAAACTGATTGAGCATCAAAATACGAGCAGAGTTATTCATGGGTCTAGGTTAATCTTCATTGTACTTGGTATAGATGTATTTTACTGATCAATTTCGTAAAGTCTTGAGAATAGGAGGAGTGGTGGTGTAGAAAGAATACCTATGAGGAGCATGGAACATTTTTTCTTAGTTAGTGATCCATTCAGTTGAAATCAATTTTTTAATCTCCACTAGTGGTAGCTACTTTGAAATTTGTATGATAGTAGTTTGATCATGAGCTCCGTCTACCACCATATACAAAGCATCAGAAGTGGAATTTGAAAATTTCAAATATACTATATAATTTTGCAAATGGTAGATCATTTGGTGGTGAAGAGTGGCCATAATGATTGTAGGATCTTGCTCTGCTCTAGTGATTTAGATCTGGACTTGAAGCCGCTCAAACAAGGTCGAATTGTCCAACCTGATATTAAAATCAGGGGTAATTGTAAGGATGACACTTTCATTATTGAGGGTCATCATCATATAGGTAATTTCTACAAGCTGTCCAATTCGATTGTAAAGAGTATGTTTAACACTAGAGAGAAGGTTGGCTATAGAGAGAGAAGGTTGGCTATAGAGAGAGTCGAAAAAAGATAAGCAAGGTCACTAGGTAAAGAGTAACTTATAGCTAAAAGAAACTCCTTACTTACCCTCGTCTAGAATAATGCAGAGAGTTAAGGAGTTCAATATTTGAATGTATTTCAGTCATATGCTTACTCTATTATCTCTTCGTCCCTGTACTGGTACTCGTAGTCTTTAGCTTTCTATCTGTTAAATTGTTATTTTCTTGCATAGGCTTGACTAAGGCTAGCCTTTTAGCCTTACCGTTGCTTTGTATCGCCTTGGATGGCTTTTTAGTCCTTTTTTTTACTTTTGAAAAAAAGATCACCAACCTTGTCAATGTCTCCGTAATCCGCACCTATTTTGAAAAGGTAATATGTTTTATTTGTTTGAAAGATAATTTCATTAGGTCAGTTTGTTTTATTACTTTATAATAATATAGGATACATATAAATAATATGATAATTTAAAAGAAAAAATTATTTACTCAACTTTTAAAATAATAAAAATAATTAAGATATTTTCCTATCATTTATATTTTCATGAATATTTTCAATTTTCATTTTAGTAGAACAAAGATATTATTTCATATCAAATAGCATAAATGAATTTAAATTATATAAGACAAACTTATTATTAGAATTATATGATGAATTGTGATAATTTAAAAATATATTGTGCATTACTTTTGCATTATTTGCAACAAATTTTGTGATGATCACCAAAAAAAGGATTTGATCCAAATATATGGCATGGGCTCATGGCCCATGAAACGACTAATGGAAGATGACAATTAAATTATATTGGAAATAGTTAATTATTGAATATGATTTGAAACAACTAATGGAAGATGACAATTAAATTTATTGGAAATAGTTAATTATTGAATATTATTTTACATTAAAGATCGTTATCGCTTTTGTGACTAAAACATAGCATGCGAACAGACCACACCACCTTGTAATTACAGGTTAATTCAATTTCACAGTTTTACGATTGTAACTCTTACTTTATTGTGGTTTCTACAATAAAAGTGGTTGAGATAGCTTGTAGTGTTGTTTGCTTTTTGCATGAGTAGAAGAGAAACTTACAATAAAAACAGAAGGATAACAAACTGTTACAGGCATTAGCAGTAGTCCCACCACTGCACAAATACCTCAAAGCCTAAGTCTAGTCCATTCAATGGGAGATCCCACTAAAAAAGTAACAGAATTAAGAAACCATTAACTAAGTATAACGATCATAAATACAGTAAATTGTTTTTAAAACGTGAATATACTCTATCGACAATATCAATAATAGGTTGGTCATCACTTTTGGTGCTTCTGTTAAGAGACATCACCCCTTATGACAACAGGAATGATGAGCAACAACCGACCTTGTTTTCTAAAATTGGGACCAAATTTTCTAGTTCTATAAATTTGTTTTTACCTATTTCATTAAATTTTATGCACATATTTATATACGACTAACACAAATGTGTAGATAAAATTGAAACATCCTTTCACTGCAAAGAAGATTTGATGTGCAAAGAAGATTTGATGTGTCAAAATTGACACAATAGAACATAACCTTTAGAAATTTTCGAAACCTTCAATGATATCTAGAAATCACTCGGCTCTCATTGGGTTGTCATGTCTGATATGATGCTTAAGTTAGCTAATAAAGATAAATCCTTTACAGCTCCACCTCTCCTTCTTTTACCCAATACCACTATATAGATACACCTACATTTATCTTTAACAATGCAGTCTTCCTTTGTCTTCTCTCACTTCAACACCATAAATACTTTTACTCCACACCTGCCCAAAATAGAAATTTCCTTGTTCTCGAGGGATAATAGTTATGGCTAATTGTTTACAGATCAAACACTCCTTTACATATCACCGAACCTCATTAAACCAAAAGCTCACAATCGCCACTGTTTACATGTTAGGGTAATCTTTACAATGCTTTTAGTGGATGCACTCCACTTCTTAACCCTCGACTTGGGAGGCTTTCACTCATCAACTAGTGTTGGATCGCCTATAGCATGGGTATTCACAATATACAGTGGAATGGACTATACTACACAATAAAAGTATAACGAAACTGCACATCATGTACGGATTTACCTCTTGATGTAGATTGGTATTTGTTTTCAGATTTGTAGATGCTGCAACATACGAACGTCTTCCACCGGTATCCACATGAGGATGAACTATCCATGCAATAGCTTGTAACACCCCATTATCCTAGAGTACGCACCGGGACGCCCGTAGGGTATTCCGACACATATCCTAAGATAAGAGAGCGCTACGTGCAATCTCTACAAACTCCACATGGCATCACATACATTTAA
>JANZXR010041149.1:0-13667 GCA_027575705.1 Erythroxylum echinodendron | reverse complement strand
TCAGTGAATGAAATAAATGTTTGAACGATAATGCCTTTCGAGTATACTGGTTAAAGCCATGTGTAAGTTAGTTCTGCCATTGCTCCAACATACCATTATCGTAGGTTATGTCCCTAAAAACTTAGGTACGTACCCTATAGTAGTGGGATGTTACAACCTCTCCTTTGTTGTGCAATCTCGAGTGGAGTAAGAGGTTATTGTCCTGAGACTATCTCAAAAGGACTCTTCTCCATCGCAGAAGATCTATACAACTTATAGCAAAACTGTGCAGTATCCATTAAACTTAACCAGTTACGTTGGCTTGCACTTACATAATGCCTTAAGTACTCCTCCAACAAACTATTGATCCTCTCTATTTAGCCATCCGTCTGTAGGTTATATGTCACTGAAAAATTCGCAACTCATCATGTTGGAAAAGGACGTTCAGAATCGACCTGTAAATATGATGTCTAGGTCGCTCACAATATCCACAAGGACTCTGAAGCATTTCACCACATTCTTATAGTACAACTCCGTCATAATATCTGAGGTATATGATGCTACTGCTAGCACAAAGATCTCATACTTGAAGAAACGATCTACAATTACCATGATTGTCGCCATGTTGTCTACCTTTAGAAACCCTCCTATGAAATCCATCAAAACTGACATCCATGGTCTTTTAGGAATGGATAAGGGTTGTAGCAAAATAGATTCCTTCTTCCTTTCTGGTTTATCCAACTGACATATAAGGCATGTCTTGACATACACCTCAATGTCATTCTCCATCTTCAGCCAATGGTAGGAATGAGCTAGGAGTGCCATCATCCTCTGAACTTCGGGGTAACCAGCCCATTGTGAGTCAGGCAATGCACCGCCACAAGCATCTCTTTCTCATGCGTCGAGTGTTGTTGCTCCGTACTGTTAAGCTTTTAGCTCTCAAATGCTACAGGATGACCTTCCTGTACTAGGACTCTGCCAATTACTTTATCTGATGCATATGTGTGTACCTCAAATAGAAGATCAAACTCTGGCAGCTTCAATACAGGTTTGGTTGAGATAACGGCTTTACGTTTTTCGAATGCCTTATGACATGCCTCTGACCAACACCATTCTTGTTTTTTCTTTAGCAAGTCTGTAAATGGCACCGCGTCCTTCGAGAATCCCATAATAAACTGCCTATAGTAATTAGCCAGCCCAAGAAAACTCTGCCATTCTCTCACTGTTGTGGGAACCTTCCACTCAATTATCGCCTTCACCTTTTTCAGATCCATTTTGACTTGACCCTTGCTCACCAAGTAACCTAAGAATCTAATCTCCAACTGTGCAAACTCACACTTTTCCATCTTCACATAGAGCTTGTGTTGCTTCAACCGCTCGAACACTGTCCTTAAGTGCTCTACATGTTCAGCCATATCTGTACTATATACCACGATGTTGTCAAGATACACCACCACCAACTCATTAAGGAAATCGTACAACAGATCATTCATCAAGTTACAAAATGTTACAGGAGATTTAGTCAATCCGAACAGCATAACAAGAAATTCATATGATCCATACCGAGTCACATACATTGTCTTTTACTCATCACCCTCGGTTATCCGCACTTGCCAATACCCACTCTGAAGATCCAGCTTCATGAAAACTACCACCCTCGATAATCTGTCTATCAAATCTTGAACTAAGGGAATATGATATTTATTTTTTACTGTTACCTTGTTCAATACTCGATAGTCTACGCACATCCGAAGTGTTTCATCTTGCTTCTTTTGGAACAGCACTGGGGCCCCATATGGGGCTTTAGGCGGTTGGACGAACACTGCCTCCAACAGTTCACCAAGTTACTTTCGAAGCTCCTTTAACTCCAACGGAGACATCCTATATGGGCACGTGTAGGTGGGATTGCTCCAAGAACTAACTCAATCTCATGATTTATCTCTCTACGAGGGGGAAGAGTTTTCGGCAACTCTTTCGACATCACATCCTAAAACTCCCTCAACAAACTTGCAACCGCATCGGGGACTTCCACCACGTGGTCTTCACTGATCTCCCATATGGCAATGAGATAAGTCTCTATGCCTTTCTTTAACCCTTTCTCGATGCTAATGGCCAACATATATGCTACCGCAGTTGTATCATTCGTCATTCCACCACCGGATCTACAACACTTAACAAAGAATGATTTTTCTCATGCATGATCATCATACCTTCCAAAATTGGATACAACACTGCCTTTTCTCCCTTTAATTAATATATCCGTAGTATCAAATCAAAGTATTCAAGTGGTATGATCATGCAGTTGAACTTAACACATCAACTCCCTATGCTCACTGGGACATTGCAAGCAGTGCCTACCACTGCTTATACCTTAGTCGTAGCGATTTTTATCCTTATTAGGGACTTCGATACCTTGAGAGCCAACTTGTGCACCATCCTTTACATCACGAATGAGTGCGTCGCGCCAATATTATCATCACAGTCACCTCCTTCCCATTGACTTTTAACCTACATACATTAACTTGTCAAAAGGATTAGACTCACTCTTATCCTCGTTCAACAAGGCGATCAAATTTAGAGCCGTCTCTGAATTCTTCTCTTCTTCTTTGGTAAGCAACACATTTAGTTTCTCCTTCCTTAGACATTCTTTCGCAAAATATGGACCGCTGTATAGGTAACAAGCAACTTTGCCCTTTTTGGAGAGATGTCTCCCTACTATTGAAGACACCGTTTTGCTTGCCTTTCCCCTTGAAGTCTCCCTTCTTAGAGTCTTTCTTATTTTTGCCCTCTCCCTTCTTAGAGTCTTTCTTCTTTTTACCCTCGCTCTTCTCCTATTGGGCTAGGCCTTTGCCCTTGGAAGAATTTGAGGAGCCCGCCTTAGTTTCCTTCATCACTCAAAAGTCCACTAAAGCATCAATAATCGCGATTCCACCAACCACGTCCTTTACATTTTGCCTCTGCAACTCCATTTACACCCATGGTTGTAATCCAAACAAAAAGTCAAAGAGCCTGTTTGCGTCTGACATATTATCAATGTCAAGCATTAGAGAACTAAACTTCTTAACATACTCTCTTACCGATCCGTCCTGTTTCAGCTTCTTTAAGGCATCCCTCACAAGCCAAGAAGTATTCATTAAAAGAAATTGATCCTTCAACTCCTTCTTCATTTTCTCCCATGTGTTGATGTGATCTCTACTAGCACTGATCTCCACAGAGGTCCTCATTCTCCACCATAGCTTTGCATCACCATCCAAGTACATGGCCGTCACGTTCACCTTCTCAGCATCGGATATTTTCGTAGCCACAAAGTATTGCTCCACATCCCACAGAAAGTTCTCGAGCTCTTTCGCATTCTGAACTCAGTCAAAAACTTTGTGCTTACTTGTAAGGCCCCAAATTGTACCCTAGTTGAAATGTTACATGTTCATAAAAGTAAATATATGATAGGTGTTAAAAATTGTGATATGAATAAGAATTGCATATGACTTGAATTTTAGTTTAATGGATCATACTTAGTGAATTGAAATAAAATAACATCATTAGAGATTAAGGTATTAAAATATACATTTGGACTAGGAAAAAAGTTGTCAAGTGGCAAAGTTGGTACATAGAAATTAGTATGACTAAGCTTAAAATTGGGTGACTATTGGACTAGTAATTAATTGACAAGTGGACCAATTATGGAATGAAAAATGGCCGAATAAAATTGTAACATTTGGTAGCCACACATGAAGACATTTAGATGGATTAATTGAAGGACAATTAGCTTACCTTCATATGTGACATGTGTCAATGGAGGATGAAGACATCTTGCATTGCATAAAGCTAAGGTGGCAAATTTTCTGCTGGAACTTTCTTTTTTCTCTTCCTTTCTTCAGTCCATCGAAACCACTCACTCCCTCTCAACTTCTGGAATTTTGCTTAATTTTGAATTATCTTCACTTCGATCTTTATGTGTGCTGATTTCTTAGAAATGCTGGAAAAATAATTCTGGTTTGACAAATGCAATGCTGTTTTGGTTTTTGCTGGACTAGCTAGTTCTTTGGAGTTACAATTTGAAGATAAAGAGGTAAGGGAATTCTAAACTTGATAGCATATATTCATACAAGTGTTATGTTAATTGAATTGACATGAAATACGTGTTAAGATGTTGGTAATTAAGTGCTGGAAAAATGATGCTTGTATGATAATTTCTGTTTTGGTTTTGGATGCATGAAGGACTATGGTTGTGAGTTATCAAGTGAATGGTTTTGAGTTATAATTTGACATGAATTTGATAAGGGATTGAAGCATGGATAAGGTATAACTGAGATATGATATATGCATTTAAATGAAGGTGAATGGAATTTGGAATAAAGGTGTTGAATATGGAAATTCGTAGGATAATAGGCTAGGCCCCGATCGTGAAACCTATCCCACTATAGCTTCTGTCATGATCATGGGGGCAGTACTTAGGAAGGAGAAATGTTGGTTTTAGACAATTGTCACACTATATAAGGTTAAGGTACTTAATAATGATTTTATTGAACTTAATTGAGATTGAAAATGAACGTAAATGATATTAGATCAATTGAGTAAAAGTCGATTTAGTTATGAATTGTTAATTGAAGTAATTACTTAAAGAATGTGTGGTTAGTGAATAATGTGTCCTTATGAATATAAATGTGTTTCAAATGGTGTATATAATGTGAATTGAATATGATTGATTATAAATTGGAAATTTGTGTAATTATATGTATGGTGTATAATGCATTATTTATTTAATGGTACATTGTTGTAAATGTTTATGCTCATAAGGTATGTTAAGTTTGATTAAATGTGCATGTATATGTTCAATTTGAGGAAAATAACATAAAGTTTTATGTTTTTCACTACATCTTATGCATGTGATTTTGAAATCTGAATGGTTTATTTTAAAACTGTCAAGTCCTAGTCGTGGGTAAATAGGTATACCTAGAAGGGTCTGCATTTGCTCTTATGACCAGACACTAAGGTATCTTCTGTAAGCAGACACTAAGGTGTCTTCTGTGCCGGACACTCTGGTGTCTTCTGTTTCAGATACCAAACATGGGTATCTTCTATTATGGTCCCGTTACCCACTTCTGTGAAAAGGATTAGCAGGCTAACTTGCTTTGTATTTTGATACATGTACATTTTGATATAAATAAGTTCTGATTTGATACAAGATCATCTTTAATTTGATACAAAACATATTCTAATCTGATACAAGTTATATTTTTTATCTAAAAGCATTATATCCTGTTCTGATATTCAATTCTGATACTTATACATTTTGTTATGATATTTATGAGTTTGTTCTAATACAAGAATGTTCTGTGTTGATGAATCACATTTTGTTATATGATTTGAATCTGTATATGTGAATGTTAGACGACTGTTAGAAGCAGCCGCCATTATGCGTTATGTTTAGTTATTTCCCACTAAGCTTTATGCTTAACACGGTGGTTTTGCCTCTATGTAGGATCTGATAAGAAGGTTTAAAGACTGGGACAAAGACAACCATAGTGGCCAAAAAAGGATGTGTTTTGTTTTGGAAGATGTATATTTGTGTTTTAGTTTAAGTTGTATTTTAATGTAATGTGACATTTTGTATATTTGTGGATAAGGTTTTTAATATCCTATAATTGACTTGTAATAACCTTATTACATGATGGATTTGGAACTTATGGCATGTATTTGGAATAGTACACTATGTTTTGATATGTTTTGTTTACAATGACACCGAATGATATGTAATGTATGTTTGCTTGAGTTTCTGGAAGTGTGTTGGATTGTTTGGTATGTTTTAGTTCTACTTTGTATGGCATGTGCATATCCTCCTAGGGAGTATGTGGGTGTTTCATCGTTTGATATCAGAGCATGGTTTAAGTGATTCTGGTTAACCATCGCTTAACTATTGCTTATATATGGATGTAAGAGTTATGTTTGGCTTAATGCCGGTTGTCCCATGTTTTGGTTATAAAATTAAATATGGAAAGTTCTCACGAAGCCGTTGACAAGGTTACAGAGAGAAATAATCTTAAGCGATCTTGTCCTTCTATATCTGGACCCTCTAGGGTGAATCGAGATGAAATACCACCACCTCCACCTCTAGCTCAAGGGGAGGTTTTGGTTAAGTTGTCGCAAGACATGACGATTTTGCTACATCGTATGATGGAACTTAACGCTTTGATTGATTAATTGCGGAAGTATAGAGCTGAGGAATTAACTAGAATATCTCTAGAGGAGTCTGAAAGAGCCAAATTTTAGTTAGAGAAGGTGAAGAGGGTGTTAGATTAAATTAGTTGCCCACTGGATCTGATGGTGCACTGTGTAGTCTCTCTTCTTTAGAAAGCAGCCTATGAATGGTGGAAATTTGTTATGAGAAATCCTCAATTACCGAAGCTTCTGAATTGGGATTTCTTTTCCCGAGAGTTTAAAGCCAAGTATGTGACGAAAGCTTATAGAAAGGAGAAATGGAAGCAATTTTGAACCTGAAGCAGAGAAATCTATCTATTGCTGAGTATGACAAAGAGTTTAATCGACTCAGCAATTATGCATCTAATCCAATACTTACTGAGGAGTTCTGGTGTCATCAATTTGAGGATGGTTTGAATGATTCGATCAAAGAGCATCTAGTGGCAATTACTCTTTTGCAATAAGTGAGTTACCATCAGCTAGTGCAAGCTACTATTAAGATAGAGAAGCAAGAGATGGTGAAGAGAGAAAGGGTTCAACAAAGGGGCTTAGCTAGAGGGGGTCAGTCCTCTGGCAAGCAGAGTCGTGAAGGTATTTCCTCTACATCTGAATTTACTCAAAGATCTGTAGCTTGGGGAAGGTGACAAAACTTTCCCTCATCGACTGTTTATAGTAGGAGTTCTTCTGTGGGTTAAGGTTCTGGTGCTCAGGAGTGCCCTCATTGCTCCAGGCATCATTGAGGTACTTGTTGGAGAGCTACAGGTGCATGTTTTCGATGTGGTAGCACTGAGCATTTGATAGTCAATTGTCCTATGAGACAGCCTCATACCTCACAAGCTAGTAGAGAGGTTTCTCATGCATCTACTAGAAATAAAGGACGCGGTAGAGGTCATGGAGGATTTGGACAGATTAGACATAATCCAGGTACTATATCAAAAACTGTTGATCAACCTGCTGTGCCATCTGCTATAGCTCGAGCTTATGCTTTGAAAGCTCGTGAAGATTAAGATGTACCAGAAGTCATTGCGGGCACTGTTTTTCTTTTTGGTTCTAAAATGCATGCTTTGATTGATCCTGGATCCACTCATTCTTATATTTTTGCTGGAGAAATTTTTGATAAAGTGATGCTTGTAGATCAGTTAGAGTATGATATTCATATAAGCACGCCTCCGGGTATTAGTATGTTGGTTAATCAGGTTTATAGAAATTGTCCTGTTATGATCCAAGGAAGTGATTTTGTAGAGGATCTAATTGAATTTCCTTTTCATGAATTTGATTTGATTTTGGGTATGGATCAGTTGTCCATGCATCAGGCAGTAGTTGATTGTAGCACTAAGATAATTATGCTTAGGAAGCCTGATTAGCCTGAAATAATATTACATGGCATTCGCACTGGTTCTCTATCTAATGTGGTATCTGCTATGCAAGCTTGGAAGTTCCTCAGGAAGGGATGTGAAGCTTATCTTGCTTTTGTGTTTGATTATAAGAAAGAGAGTGTTAAACTGTAAGACATTCCAGTGGTAAGTGAATTTTCAAATGTGTTTCCTAAAGAATTACCCGGACTTCCTCCTGAAAGGGAAGTGGAGTTGTCTATCAAAGTTATGCCTGAGACTGGTCATATATCCAGAGCACCGTACAGCATGCCTTCCACTGAATTGAAGGAGTTGAAAGTGCAGTTGCAAGAGCTTCTGGATAAGGGGTGACCCAGTGTCTTACTTTGGGGAGCACTGGTTCTATTTGTTAAGAAGAAAGATGGTACTCTCCGAATGTGCATTGATTATAGGCAATTGAACAGAGTCATAATGAAGAATAAGTATCCGTTAACAAGAATAGACTATTTGTTTGATCAATTGAAAAGTGCAGGAGTATTTTCCAAGATAGATCTGTGATCAAGATACTATCAACTTCAGGTAAAGGATGTGGTTGTTTCAAAAACTACATTCAGGACCCGTTATGGACATTATGAATTATTGATGATGCCATTTGGGCCAACTAATGTCCCAGCTGCATTTATGGGTCTGATGTTTAGGCTCTATTTAGACCAGTTTGTAGTGGTGTTTATAGATGATATCCTGTTCTATTCCAAGAATAAACATGATTATGTTGAGCATTTGTGGCTTGTGTTATAAACCCTGCGAGAAAAGCAATTGTATGCCAAGCCGAGTAAGTGTGATTTCTGACTTCAGGAGGTATCTTTTCTAGGACATGTTGTTTCTTCTCAAGAGACTAGAGTTAATCCCAATAAGATTGAAGCAATTGTTAACTGGAAGCCGCCACAAAATGTGACTGAAGTGAGAAGTTTTCTATGTTTGGCAGATTATTATCGCTAGTTTGTGAAGGGATTCTCAGTGATAACATTTCCTTTAACTAAACTGCTACGAAAAGGATTAAAGTATGAATGGTCTGATAGAGGTCAAGCTAGATTTGATCAACTGAAAGGAACACTTACTGAAGTTCCTGTATTAGCTCAACCCACTTCTAGTAAGGAATATGTTATGTTTAGTGATGCATCTAAAAATGGTCTGGGTTGTGTTTTGATGCAGGATGGAAAGGTAATTGCATATGCCGCTAGGCAACTGAAACCTCATGAACAGAACTACCCTACATATGATCTTAAACTTGCAGCAGTAATGTTTGTTTTGAAAATATGATGGCACTACTTGTATGGTGAAAAGTGTGGGCTCTTCACTGATCATAAAAATTTGAAGTATCTGCTTACCCAGAAGGAACTTAATATGACAACTACCTTAGTTGGAACTGTTTAAAGATTATGACTACATTGTAGATTACCATCAAGGTAAGGCTAATGTCGTGGCTAATGCCTTGAGTCGGAAGACTATTTCGGTATTAGCAGTGTAGTAGAGTGAATGGGGACTTGTATTTGATGGAGCTTTAATAGCTTAGTTGAAAGCTAGGCCTACCTTGAAGCAGGAAATCTGTGATGCTCATAAAGTTGATGATAAGTTGCAAAAACTTATCTTGGCTACTCCGGAAGGCAAACAACCTAATTTTTCTGTGAAAGGAGATGGTAATTTGTATTATAAAGATCGATTGTGTGTGCCAGCTAATGATAAGTTGAAGAGAAAGTTACTGTTTGAGGCCCATAATACTGTTTTTACAATACATCCTAGTGGAAATAAGATGTATCAAGATCTGAAGCAACATTACTGGTGGTCAAGTATGAAACGTGATGTAGTGGATTATGTATCTAAATGTTTGATATGTCAGCAAGTTAAAGTGAGCACCAAGTTCCTTCCAATTTATTACACCCTATTTCAATTCCTCAATGAAAATGGGATACCATTACCACATATTTTGTCACTAGACTTCCTCTCACTCAAAGGAAGCATGATGTTGTATGGTGATTGTTGATAAGTTCACCAAGTCTGCTCACTTTCTATCTGTTCGTCCTGATTACTCATTGGATAGGCTTACTGACCTATATGTGAATGAGATAGTGAGGTTGCATAGGGTGCCACTATCTATTATTTCTAATCATGATCCTCGATTTACTTCGAGATTTTGGAAAAGTCTGCAAAAGGCTTTGAGTACTCAAGTCAACTTCAGTACCACTTTCCATCCCCATACAGATGGACAATCTGAACAAGTTATTTAGATATTGAAAGATATGCTTTAGGGTTTTGTGTTAGAATTCCTAAGAAGTTGGGATGACTATCTTTCTCTGATGGAGTTTGTTTACAACAAAAATTATTAGACTAGTATTGGTATGGCACCTTATGAAGCCCTATATGGTAGGAGGTATAGAACTCTAGTATTTTAGACTGAATTAAGTGAAAACAATACGATTAGACCTGATATTGTGAAAGATATTGAAGAGAAAGTTCAAGTTATCCAACAAAGATTGAAAGTTGTCAGTGATAGACAGAAGTATTATGCCGATTTAAAAAGAAAAGATATTGAATATCAGGTAGGTGATAAGGTGTTCCTGAAAGTATCGCTATAGAAACACATACTTCGGTTTGGAAAGAAAGGTAAGCTCAACCCATATTATATTGATCATTATGAGATTCTTATGAGAGTCAGACCAGTAGCTTATTAATTAGCTCTTCCTGAAGAGTTTGCCAAGTTATATGATGTGTTTTATGTTTCGATATTGAGAAGATACCAGTCTGATCATACACATAAGATTTTTGTGCAAGAAACTCAAGTATGACTGAATTTAACTTATGAAGAAGGGCCCATGTCTATTTTAGCCAGAAAAGTCTGACAACTCATAAACAAGCAAATACCTTTGGTGAAAGTACTTCGGCAACACTATGGACTCGAGCAAGCAACATAGGAACCATAAGAGACTATGAGGGCTCATTATTTTCAACTATTTTGATCAGGTATGAATTTCTAGGATGAAATTCTTTTCAGAGGGAGAGAATTATAAGGCCCCAAATTGTACTGTAGTTGAAATGTTACATGTTCAGGAAAGCACATATATGATAGGTGTTAAAAAATGTAGTATGATTGAGAATTGCATATGACTTGAATTTTAGTTTAATGGATCATACTTAGTAAATTGGAATTAAATAACATCATTAGAGAATTGAGGTATTAAAATGTACATTTGGACTAGGAAAAAAATTGTCAAATGGCAAGATAGTTGGTACATGGAAATTAGTCTGACTAAACCTAAAATTGGGTGACTATTGGACTAGTAATTAATTGACAAATGGACCAATTATGGAGTGACAAATGGTCTAATAAAATTGTAACATTTGGCAGCCACATGTGAAGACATGTAGATGGCTTAATTGAAGGACAGGTGGCTTACCTTCATGTGTGACATGTGTCAATGGAAGATAAAGACATCTTGCATTGTATGAAGCTAAGGTGGCAAATTTTTTGCTGGAATTTTCTTCACTCTCTTCCTTGCTCCACTCCACCGAAACCACTCACTCCCTCTTAATTTCTGAAATTTTGCTTGACTTTGGATTATCTTCATTTGGATCTTTATGTGTGCTGATTGCTTGGAAGTGCTAGAAAAATAATTCTAGTTTGAAAAATGCAATGTTGTTTAAGTTTTTACTGGACTAACTAGTTCTTTAGAGTTAAAATTTGAAGATAAAGAGGTAAGGGAATTCTAAACTTGATAGCATGTATTCATACAAGTGGTATGATAATTGAATTGGCATGAAATATATGTTAAGATGTTGGTAATTGAGTGCTAGAAAAATGATGCTTGTATGATAATTTCTGTTTTGGTTTGCATGAAGGACTATGGTTATGAGCTTTCAAGTGAATGGCTTTGAGTTGGAATTGGACATGAATTTGATAAGGGATTGAAGCATGGATAAGGTGTAATTGAGATATGATATATGCAGTTAAATGAAGGTGATTGGAATTTGGAATAAAGGTGTTGAATATGGAAATTTGCAGGATAATTGGCTAGGCCACAATCGTGGCACCTATCCTACGATAACTTCTGTCACGATCGTGAGGGCAGTACTTAAGAAGGAGAAATGTTGGTCTTAGGCAATTTTCAGACTACATAAGGTTAAAGTACTTAATAACGATTTAATTGAAATTAATTGGGATTGAAAATGAACTTAAATGATGTTAGATTAATTGAGTAAAAGTTGATTTAGTTATGGATTGTTAATTGAAATAATTACTTAAAGAATGTGTGGTTAGTGTGATGTGTCCTTATAACTATAAATGTGTTTCAAATGGCATATGTAATGTGAATTGAATATGATTGATTATAAATTCTAAATTTGCGTAATTATATGTAATGTGTAAAATGCATTATGTATTTAATGGTACATTGTTGTAAATGTTTATGCTTATAAGGTATGTTAAGTTTGATTAAATATGCATCTATATGTTCACTTTGAGGGAAATGAAATAAAATCTTATGTTTTGCACTACATCTTGTGCATGTGATTCTGAAATTTGAAATGGTTTATTTTAAAACTGCAAAGTCCTAGTTATGGGTAAATAGGCATGTCTAGAAGGGTTTGCAGTTACTCCTGTAACCAGACACTAAAGTGTCTTATGTGCTAGACACTTCGGTGTCTTATGATTTTAGACACTTCTGTGTCTTCTATTTCATAGACTTAAGTCTCTTCTATTTCAGCTACTAAACATGGGTATCTTCTGTTCTGGTCCTGTTACCCACTTCTGTAAAAAGGATTAGCAGGCTAACTTGTTTTGTATTTTGATACTTGTACAGTTTGATATAAATAAGTTATGATCTGATACAAGATAATCTCTGATTTGATATAAAACATATTCTGATCTGATACAAGTTATATTTTCATCTGAAAGGATTATATCCTATTCTGATATTCAATTCTGATACTTATAAATTTTGTTATGATATTTATGAGTTTGTTCTAATGCAAGAATGTTATGTGTTGATAAATCATATTTTGTAATATGATTTGAATCTATATATGTGAATGTTAGATGACTGTTAGAAACAGTTGCCATTATGTGTTATTTTTAGTTATTCCCCACTAAGTTTTATGCTTAGCATGGTGGTTTTGCCTCCATGTAGGTTCTGATAAAAAGGTTTAAAGACTGGGACAAAGGCAATCGCAGTGGTCAAAGAAGGAAATGTTTTGTTTTGGAAGATGTATATTTGTGTTTTAGTTCAAGTTGTATTTTAATATAATGTGAGATTTTGTATATTTGTGGATAATTTTTGTAATATCCTATAATTGACTTGTAATAACCTTACTACATGATGGATTTAGAACTTATGGCATGTATTTGGAATAGTACACTATGTTTTGATATGTTTTGTTTACAATGACACCAAATGATATGTAATGTATGTTTGCTTGAGTTTCTAGAAGTGTGTTGGATTATTTAGTATATTTTAGTTCTGCTTCATATGGCATGTGCATATCCTCTTAGGGGGTATGTGGGTGTTACATCACGCACTTTCACCATGGTGCTCTCGACACGTCCAGTCTCCTGTGTTGCAACGGCATGCCTTAGGATCGTCATCTCAAACCTAGTATCCTCCTGTGGCTTCTTCAACTCCGCTATTTGATGCTGGAACGCCTAGATTTGCTCTGCCAACATCTCCATCCAAATGTTATAAGAAGTGACCTCCTCCTTCCCTTGAAGAATTAGGCTGATGAGTACCTCCACTCTATTGACACGCTCCACCAAACTTGTAACAACCCGTCACCTATACATATGGCTATTATTTGAGACATTTATATGACTTAAGTTAAACGAACGTTAAACATAAGTTATGATATACTGTTAGCACATGCATACAATTCTCTATATATATGCATTCGTTTGGAATTTCCGGGTAAGTATGACAAATTGTAATTATGACAAATGGTGAATTAGTGGAGATAAATAGTACACGTAAGGAGCATGGGGATAATATTGTTTAAGTTAGGAAGACTCCATTTCAGGTTGTCATTATGACAAATGGTCAGTCAGTGAAGATGAATAGTACACGTGAGGGGCATAGAATGAACTCACGTATTATATTGTTTAAGTTAGGAAGAATC
>JANZXR010041138.1:0-13668 GCA_027575705.1 Erythroxylum echinodendron | reverse complement strand
TCGACTTCTACACTATTGACCTTATCTCTGATGAACTGGAGTCGGACGTATATGTGCTTCGATCTCTCGTGTAGGACTGGATCCTTACTGAGATAAATTGCACTTTGACTGTCTGTGTGTATAGTTGCCTCTATTATTTGTATTTTTATTTCTGATAGTAGTCCCTTAAGCCATATTAGCTCCTTTAGGCCTTCTGTGATTGCGTAAAATTTTGCTTCTGTTGTAGATAGTGACACCACTACTTGTTGTTGCACTTTCCAGCTTACTGTATTACCTGATAATGTAAAGTAGTACGCTGATAGTGATTTGCCTGTGTCCTTATCTGCTGCATAATCTGCATCTACAAAGCCATTTAAATTTATGTGTTGATGCATTTATAGGTTAGACTTAGAAAAACATAGATCATTGTTTAGGGTTCCCTTCAGATATCTGAGTATTATCTTAAAACCAGACCTGTGTTCTAGACCTAGATTAGACATGAATCTGCTGAGTATTCTGATTGCATGTGCTAAGTCAGGTCTAGTACAAATCATAATATACATAATGTAACCTATACCCACATCATAAGGATATTTCTACATATGTTCCTTCTCTACTTCTATTGCTGGACTCTTATCAGCTGTTAGCTATAAGTGTGTGGCAATTGAAGCAGGGCTTGGTTTAGAGTCTTCCATGTTGAACTTGCATAAGACTTTCCTAATGTAGTCCCTCCGTATCAACCACAGTTTCCCTTTAACTTCATTCCTTATGATTTGCATTCCCAGTAGCTTCTTAGCTCTCCCTAGGTCTTTTATGTCAAAGGACTTCTTCAAAGCATCTTTTACTTCTTTAATTTTTCTTCTTTTACATTCCTGCAACAATAACAATCTTGATCAGTCTTTGTGATAAAGACAGCAGTAAAGCAAAGTAATATCCCAATATGCTCTAATAATTCAAAGTAGTTCCCTCACATCTGAAGTTTGATATAGATTTTTTAACTATCAAAGCGTACTCATCCAAAAGTTTGATCTCTCTAGATTAGTTCAACTAATGAGCATTCATTGCAATTAACCTTTGGCAACTTATTTAATATCCTTGATTCCGTCAACTTTATTACAAAGGTACTATATTTCCTTTGGTATTTCACTGATATCTAGACCATTGTCATATGCTTTAGTGTCTCAACTACTTTCAAGCATCTGTTAAAATAAAAAACGAAAGATCTATTGATAATTATTTCTTTGAATTTCTATTTACAGTTCATTTATGAATGAATTATCGGAGAAAAATTATCTTAGAAGCTTATACAACATTATATGAACATGTAAATCTAAAAAGAATATGAAAATTATAACCCTCTATATCCAACAAATCCTTATGCGTGGCTTGTTACATTCGCACTAATCCTAATATTAATATCCTATATGCTCATCTTGAGTTTTATCTTTGTAGAACTTTTTTGTTCAACTTTTCTAACTATTTTCAAGAATACCTAAGGCTCCGTTTGGTTGGCGAGAAAGTAAAGTGAATTTAGAATCTGATTCTTCGGAAAATAAATCTATAGAAAGTAAAGATATTTACATGTTTAGATACGTATAAGAATTCTAATAGAAAAGTTGAGTGAATTCTTATTATAGTGTTTGGTATGCATCAGTATTTCATGGAATGTAATTTAATTTTGACTTGTGTTTCCATTTATATCCCTATCGAATAAAAATTGAAATTGTTAAATAATATTAATTTGTAATACAAGTTATATTATTAAATGTTAATTATTTCATTTCTAATATTTTAATCATATAATATTGTTTTATTATTCTTAATATTATTATTATTATTCTTATTATTATTAAATTTATTATTCTTATTAATTTTATTATTATTATTACTTTCTACTTATTATTATTCTTATTATTAATTTTATTAACTATATTATTATTATTATTATTATTGTTATTATTATTATTATTATTATTATTATTAAATTTCTTATTATTATAAAAGAGTTGTCGTAGAGTTGAAAGAGAAGAAAGGGTTGAATTGGCTAGTGTATTTTTTAGATTAAATTCATGAGGAAAGTAATCTAAATATCAAGGGAATGGAGAGATTTAGAATCCAAGGAAATTGCTACTACTTTCTCTACGTTCCTAACTACTCAAAAAACTAAACCAAACATAGTAATATAATTTTAGGAAAAAGAATACTTTCCCAAACAAGAATGCATGCCAACCAAATAAGGCCTAAGAGATATCAAGAGTTTCAAGCTCAAATATTCAAAATAAATCATACAATTCAAAATTTTCTCCTTCTTCCTAACGCTTGGCATTGTATCCCGACTAACTATGGCACATGATGGGATTTAGAATATGCAATATGGATGGAGCGTTATAAGAGCTTTGGCACAACTCAAGTTGCAGCTCACAAGTCCCTAATTTTAATCCTTCTATTTTTGGGGATCACAAGATTCATCCGAGACTATTAGCCCAAAAACTCTACGTTTGCGGCCAAGATTAGTAGAGTATTCAATGAGCCAAAATACTTGGTGCTCAATGTAGACGTTGGAAATTTATAAGGAGGATCATCCCACATTCAAAAGACACATAAAGAAGAAGTGCTTTCTGTACTAACAAAGGATTTATAACTTATTATTTTAAAATTTTAGATTGAAATATAATGACTAGTTATGTACGTACATATTAGTACTTAACCCAAATTTTTTCCCGAAACTCCAAAAAATGTATCAGTAATATGAGTACTGGGTTGACAGAGCCTAATTCATTGACTCAAATGACTTTGCATTAGTACACTTTTTCAGATATTTGAAAGCTTTCCCTTTCTTGCCAGAACTCACTTTCCTCACTTGCCTGCCTTACATTTCCTATTGCGTAATCATGACACCTCTTCCCGGATCATAGAAAATGAGGATAAAAATTAAAAAGACATTGTCTTTCTATAGACGTTGCCTTGCATTCCCCAGATCAGAGAAGTTGGAGGTCTTTAGGTATATTCCCTGCAGTGGCATGACTGCTTTATAAAGATTAAAATGCTTTATTTTATAAAGATTACTATAAAATAATCTTTCAAATTATTTTATATTAATAGAAACTTATACTCATTTTTTAAAATTCTAAAGATGGACACATCTTTTAACAAAATATCATTTTAAAAATTTAATTATAATATTACCTAAGCTGGACTTGAAAAACGTGGTGATTAGGAGCCTGTGAATTAATTGAGTCCACCAAACGTCCAACTTCGCTTTCAGCGGCCTTCCATCTCTAATGGTCTTTCCATATGATTATCTAACACCTCTGGCACACTATTAACAGGCTCGGCCACCTTTGAGCTCGCAACAATATTTCAAGTTCTAGCAACCTTTCAGCCATCTCTTTAACAAACTTTCAACAATCTCTTTGAAGAAAAGTAGAAAACATCTTTGGCTTAAAGTTAAAACGCGTTTTTGACTTATTAGCAGAACTTGATGGCTTACAATTTCTCACCCTACGCAACTTCAATTCTCTTAGTTTAGGACCTGGAGTTGTGCCTGTGCCATGCTCATGGTTGTCAGCATAAAAAATAAAAAAAGGCTTCGTCATTGATACCATTCAACATCCACCATAAAGCTTTAACAATGGAGGCGGTGCAACAATCTTGAAAAAAACATGACTTTTTAATACAATCTCACTGGACACTGGAGCGATATAATATATATAATGAAAGTGCTCATGAAATCCGGGAACATTTCCCACGCACTAATAATGTTCATCTTCTCCATGTTGAAAAACTCATTCATAAACTCCAGGGTGCAGGTGAGTTAGTAAGGGGCTCTCCTGGCTTAAGTGAGATCGCGAGTTCAAACCCTCCTCATATATGTAGCTGTTTAAAACTTGGAGCCAAAGCTTTGTCTCCTGGAAGGCACCTACTCGGCTCGAGCGGGGATTAGTCTAGGTGTAGATAGTTTAAAGGTGCCTTCCCATAGTGGGGACCCGCCTAAGACACCTCGTGGGCAACAAAAAAAAAACTCATTCATATATACAAGAAAACATTTCAATTATTAGTCTTTGTCCTAAACATTTTTATTTTTATATATTTTGTAAATTATATTGATGTTTTAATATTAAAGATAAAGTCCTTAGAACGGTTACTATATAGTTGAAATTATAATTATGAAATTCAATTTATATTTATGTATTATTATTACAATTTTCCTAATTGATTAGACATTAATTTATAAAACAGTAAAATTAAGATACAATATATATTTTTTTAAAAAAAGGACTTTACTATAAAGTGAGGGATAGAAAATTGCAGTTCTATCTAGCAGGTTATTGTTTTGATTGAATAAACATGTTTAAAGATGCTATAGTTCAAAAAGAAGAATGCTCCCTCTGTACAACTGCTAAGATGAGCTAACTAGTTCACTGAATACAATTTCGATGTCAAGCCTATAACAGAAGATGACAACTGTCAAAAATAGTAGGCACTGTTTTCGGTGCCTATCAAAGTTGAATTATCAAAAATTGTAGGCACCGAAAAAAGATGCTATAGTTCAAAGAGAAGAATGGTCCCTCTACAATTGCTGAGATGAGCTAACTGGTTCACTAAGTACAAATTCGATGTTAAACCTATAATAGAAGACAACAACTGTCAAAATTGGTAGGCGAAATTATCAAAAATGGTAGGCACTATTTTCAGTGCCTACCCACTTCTCCTGCCTATAAATAGGCAGGAGATAAAGAGTAGCATGTAAAATTCCCATAAGCAAAAAAAAGAGAGACTTGAAGTGAGCGAAAAAAAATAGAAAGACAAAAAAATTCTATGTATTTTTGTGGGTATAGTTTTTTTCTTTTTGTAAATCTCCATTTTTTCAGTAGTAAAATTCTTCTATCCTTGCCCATGGTTTTTATGCTGATTTAGGAGTTTTCTACGTAAAATCTGTCTATTCATTACTATTCCTTTAGTCCTACCTAGCTGCGAACCTGCTCTAATCCGGTCGTTTTTTACAACAAGTGGTATCAGAGCGAGGTGAGAAAATTACAATGAATTTTTTGGCATAATCCGTTTGGAGTTTGGGTGAGTATAATGAAAGTTGGTGAATAGTAACCACAAAAGGTGACAACTATTCATGCATTTGTTTTTGCATTAAACTGCGCAGTTACTGTAATTCAAGTATACAATACTATTCACATATATGATACAATTCATACATACCATACTATTCACATATACAAACTATTCATACGTACAGGTAATGTTCATATATACGAGTACTAGTCAAGTGAAATAGTGGGAGCTAAATTCTATTTGTGATAGAAGCAATGGCAGCAAAATTTGAGATAGAAAAGTTCAATTGGAGTAATTTCTCACTGTGGAAGTAGAAGATGAAGGCTATCTTGAGGAAAGAAAATTGTCTGGTAGCTATCAGTGAACGACTAGCTAGAGTCACAGATGAAAAGTAGAATGAGATGGATAGGACTGCTGTAGCTAATCTTCATCTAGCTCTAGCTGATTGAGTATTATCCAACATAGAAGAAAAGAAGACTGCGAAGGAAATATAAGATCACCTCATTAAATTGTACGAGGCCAAATTACTCTATAACAAAATTTTTCTGAAGAGGAAATTATACACTTCACACATGATGGAATCCACTTCGGTGATGGAGCACTTAAATACTTTAAATACTCTATTTTCCCAACTCACATCATTGGGGCACACAATAGAGATAAGTGAATGTGCTGAACTTCTACTCTAAATTCTACTAGATTTGTATGATTAACTCGTCTTCAATTTAACAAACAACATAGACACTCTAGTCTTCGACAATATTCTAGTTGCTATTCTGGAAGAAGAGAGTCAACGCAAAAGTAAGGAAACAGGTTGGAAAATTTGCAACAAGAAGAGGCCTTGGCAGTGACAAGAGGAAGATCAATAGAACGTGGCCCAAGTAGGAGTCATAGTCATGGTAGAACGAAATCCAGGAGTAAGAAGAATTTCAAGTGCTACAATTGTGGCAAAAAAGGGCACCTAAAGAAGGATTGTTGGAATCTGAATAAGAAAGATTCTATTCCTCAAGGAAATGCAGCAAATACTTCAAATAATTGAGGTGCAATGGTCTATGAAGTGGCAATGACTATTGGAGGTAAGAGAAGATTTATTGATGTATGGTTTCTCAATTTAGCAGCTACATTTCATATGACCTCTCGAAGAGAATGGTTCCATCTATATGAACTTGTCTCTGGGGGATCTGTTTTGATTGAATAAACATGTTTAAAGATGTTATAGTTCAAAGAGAAGCATGCTCCCTCTATACAACTGCTAAGATGAGCTAACGAGTTCACTGAGTATAATTTCGATGTGAAAACTATAACAGAAGATAACAACTGTAAAAAATGGTAGGCATCGTTTTCGATGCCTACCAAAGTTGAATTATCAAAAATGGTAGGCACCGAAAAAAAGATGTTATAGTTCAAAGAGAAGAATGCTCCCTCGATACAACTGTGGTGATGAGCTAACTAGTTCACTGAGTACAATTTCGATGTCAAACCTATAACAGAAGATAACAATTGTCAAAAATGGTAGGCACGATTTTCGGTGCCTACCAAAGTTGAATTATTAAAAATAGTAGGCGCCATTTTCAGTGCCTACCCACTTCTCCTGCCTATAAATAGGCAAGAGATGAAGAGTAGCATGTAGAAATCCCATAAGCAGAAAAAAGAGAGATGTGAGGTGAAAGAGAAAAAAGAGAGAAAGACAAAAACATTATATGTATTTTTGTGGGTCTGGTTTTTTTTCTTCTTGTAATTCTCTAGTTTTTCAGTAGTAAAATTCTTCTATCCTTGCCCGTGATTTTTATCATGATTTAGGAGTTTTCTACGTAAAATCTTTCTGTTCATTACTATTCCTTTAGTCCTACCTAACTGCGAACCTGCTCTAATCCGGTCGATTTTTAAAACAAGTGGTATCAGAGTGAGGTGAGAAAATTAGGACGAATTTTTGGCGTAATCTATTTGGAGTTTGGGTGAGTACAGTGAAAGTTGGTGAATAGTAACCACAAAAGGTGACAACTGTTCATGCATTTATCATGCATTAAACTGTGTAATTACTGTAATTCAAGTATACAATACTATTCATGTATATGGTACTATTCATACATATTGTACGATTCACATATACGAAACTATTCATACGTACAGGTAATGTTCATATGTACAAGTACTAGTCAAGTGAAATAGTGGGAGCTCAATTTTGTTCGTGATAGAAGCAATGGCAACAAATTTGAGATAGAAAAGTTCAATGGGAGTAATTTCTCACTGTGGAAATTGAAAATGAAGGCTATCTTGAGGAAAGATAATTGTCTGGCGACTATTAGTGAATGACCAGCTGGAGTCATAGATGAAAAGTGGAACGAGATGGATGGGAATGCTGTAGCTAATCTTTACCTAGCTTTAGCTGCTGTAGTATTATCCAGCATAGAGGAAAAGAAGACTGCAAAGGAAATATGAGATCCCCTCAAAAAATTGTACGAGGCCAAATCACTCAAAAACAAAATTTTTCTGGAGAGGAAACTATACATTTTACGCATGGCGGAATCCACTTCGGTGACGGAGCACTTAAATATTTTAAATACTCTATTTTCCCAACTCACATCATTGGGGGACACAATAGAGATAAGTGAACGTGCTGAACTTCTACTCTAAATTCTACTAGATTTGTATGATCAACTCGTCTTCAATTTAACAACCAACATAGACACTTTAGTCTTTGACAATATTCCAGCTGCTATTCTGGAAGAAGAGAGTCAGGACAAAAGTAAGGAAACAGGTTGGCAAATTTGCAATAAGTAGATGTCTTGGCGGTGACGAGAGGAAGATCAATAGAACGTGGCCCAAGTAGGAGTCATAGTCATGGTAGAACGAAATCAAGGAGTAAGAAGAATTTCAAGTGTTAAAATTGTGGCAGGATAGGGCATCTGAAGATGGTTTGTTGGAATCTAAATAAGAAAGATTATATTCCTCAAGGAAATGCGGCAAATACTTCAATTAATGGAGGTGTAATGGTCTATGAAGCGGTAATGACTATTGGAGGTAAGAGAAGAATTGTTGATGTATGGCTTCTCGATTCAGTAACTATTTTTCATATGACCTCTCGAAGAGAATGGTTCCATCTATATGAAGCTGTCTCTAAGGGATATGTGTACAACTGTAATGATCAAGCTTTGAAGATCGTTGGAATCAACACTATCAAGTTAAAGATGTATGATGGGACAACTCAAACTATTGAAAAAGTGTGACATGTGGAGGGCCTAAAGAAGATTTTGTTTCCTGTAGGTAACTAGACGATCTTGGTTTCAGATTTGAGATTCAAAACAAGATCATGAAAGTTATTAAAGGAATGCTAGTATTAATGAAAGCAGAGAAGCTTGCTGTAAATTGGTACATGCTTAAGGGAATAACTTTGTAAGAAGGAGAGGCATCCGTTGTGGTAACTAGTCCAGATGACAAATCTGCAATGACATGGCATAAAAAGCTTGGACATATTTCAGAACAAGAAATGAAGATAGTTGCAGAGAAGAATCTAGTTCCAGGTCTCACAAAGGTATCAATACCCTTTTATGAGCATTGCATTGTGAGTAAGCAGTACTGATTGAAGTTCAACACATCAAAGTTCAGAAGCAAAAAAATCTAGAATTGATTCTGAAAGAGCTAATTTTGTTGTATCATTCATTGATGATTATTTGAGGAGATTTTGGGTGTTTCCTATCAAGAGGAAGGCATATGTGTTTCCAAATTTCAAATTTTACAAAGCACTGGTGGAACTCGAATCTGGTAAGAAAATCAAGTGTTTGACTCAGATAATGGAGGCAAATATACCGGTAACGAATTTGATGAATTCTGCAAGCAAGAAGGCATTAAAAGGCAGTTCACAACAGTATACACTTCTCAACAAAATAGAGTAGCAGAGTGGATAAATGAAACTCTGTTAGAAAGAATAAGGGTAATGTTGAGAACTGTAAGCTTAGATAAGAAATTCAGAATAGAAGCAGTCAATACTGCCTATTATGTAGTGAATCGAGCTCCATCAACTGCAACTGAGTTGAAGACATCGATGGAGATATGGACTGGTAAGCTAGTGGATTATTCCAACCTCCATATATTTGGAAGTCCTGCCTAGGTGATTTTTAATGCCCAAGAAACTACGAAGTTGGATCCAAAATCTAGAAGATGTATTTTCTTGGGATATGCTAAAGGAGGAAAGGGGTATCGTCTGTGGAATTCCGCTACCTACAAGATTGTTATCAGCAGGGATGTTATCTTCATAAAAGATAAGGATCAAGAGCAAGCAGAAAATGTTAGCACTGTATAAGAGAATCTAGAAACTACAATAGTACAAGTGGATAGGGAAGTTGATCAAAATGATTCTTCTAAAGCTGCGCCAGAGCACGAGGAGCAAAAATGAGTTGAATATGATGTTTCAGATACTTGGAGATCAACCCGCAAAAAAAGAGCACCGAGTTGGCACTTAGATTACATTATAGAGGGCAATATTGAATATTGTTTTTTAACTGAGGACGGGGAGCCATCAACTCTTCAAGAAGCAATGAATAGTTCAGTTACATCTTAGTGGATGGCAGAAATGCAGGAAGAAATTGAAGCACTTTATAAGAATAAGATATAGGAGTTGGTATCACTACCAAAGCCTATTGGCGATAAATGGGTTTACAAGATCAAACGAAGTGGTGATGATCAAGTGGAGCGATATCGTACTATATTGGTGGTAAAAGGATACGCTCAGAAAGAAGGTATTGATTTTAACAAAATATTTTCTCCTATGGTTCGATTCATTACAGTTCAAGTAGTTATAGAAATGTGTGCTACATTTGACTTGCAATAACTCACATCAATGTGTCGATGCAGGGTTGCCTGAGTTACCATGTCGTAATGTTAGCAGGAGTTAGTGAATGATACCAAGCCTTCGCTCTATCCCTAAGTGAAAAAGGAAATAGCCTAATCGTCATTGCGTCTTCCGACATCTGTTGATACTGAAAAGTATCCCAAATCTCGAAAAAACTCACTATATGCACGTTCGGATCTTCATTTGCAAGTCCGTAGAATTGGACATTTTGCTGAAGAATGTTCAAGAGGGATAGCTTGATTTGAAAGGAGACCGCTTGAACAGGCGGTCTAGCCACTCTTTGGTTCGCAGGTTTGAATCCTAGCTTATAAAACCCATGAGGGTCCTTTGTTACTGCCTGCCAGGGTTAAATTCTTGATCCATATTTCTTTGGAATTCTTCGACCATTTATATTTTTTCGGTTTCTTCTTCTTCTCGTCGGGCTTTCCTAAGAGTTCTTTCTAAATGTGTTATATCTAAATTGGACGTCTCAGTTGCGCAACTCGAACCCCTTGTGACTGTTTTGTTTATACAAGAGTATGAATCCTAAGTAAAATGAATGAAAGAAAATAACAAATTTAATGCCTTAAATTATATAACTTAATTGCCTTCCTTGACAACAGCACTAAAAACTTGTTCACTCAAGGTTATAGGCTCTAAGTTTCAATATTTTTAACATTAGTAATTACTGCAAGCGCACGAGTCATTCACGTAGTACTTAAGGTGTCGTTCCCAAGAGGAAGGGAACTAGTACTAATTCTAATCGTAGCTAAGTCACTAACCTAACAACTACTGTCGAAAAGTAAATCAATTGATAATCGGATATGAAAATTGAAAGTGCTAAAAGCAATAGAAAAGCAATTACACAACCAAATCCAAAATCAACCTAGAAACACCAAGTGAGAGAAAAGGGATTTTAATTCGAAATTAAAGAAACTCAACCAACTATGTAATTATTGACTCAATGAGCCTAGACGGTCTTAGGGTAAATTACTCTTTCTCAAGTTTTAACCCTAATTGATAAAACCTAATTCAATTTATGGGAATTCCGATCTCTCAATTGGCAATCGACCCAAAAACTAAATTAGATCTAAGATTGTCTACTAACCTATTGAGAACCTATGCTCGATCTCTCGTTACACGATTCTACCAGTTTGATTTAATCCTTTACCTATCAATTCACCCAACTCTCGTTAGCCCAAATTGATTATTTTCAGTGAGCTCACCCTCTTGGTATATCGCCAAGTTCTTAAGAATAGGACTTAAATCACAATCCAATCAATAAAATCACAATCAAATAAACTTCATTAATCTCAAGAATGAAATCCAAAGGTGAGTTTATACATCAACTCAACATTCAACTAAATAAATCTCAACGCCTATTTAAATTCTATGCATGAAAAAAATTGAAATAACGGAAATACTGTAGGGAAGGGAATTTGGGATAGTGACAACGGGAAACCTCTTGTTTCGGGAAGTATTTCATGTCAAGCTCTTCACTGTTTCTCTTTTCCTTTGTCTCCTTCCTTAATCTCTCAGTGTCACCCTAGGTTTTCTCTCAGAAACGGTGAAATGGAAACTTTTTTGTTAAAATCTTGGCTCTTTCCTCCCAGACTTCTGCTAGCTATCACATCATATTCTATTTATATCTTCAAGGCTTTAGGTCAAAGTCGGGGTCGAAACGATTCAAAAATTCTTCTGAAACTTGAGTTTTTCTGTCAGTCTGACGCAACGCACGATCATGGCCCTGTTTGCTAGGATCGTGGCCTGTATTGATGCTCTCTATCATGATGGTGGCCTGTGTGTACGATCGTGGCCTAGCTGCTTCTGGTTTTTCCTCTTCTGTCACGATCGTGGCCTACGATTTTTGGCCCGAAACTCTTTAACTCTTCCTGTTCTTCACCGTTTACCCTGAAACACTAGCACACCCATCAAGGCACCTAAAAAATATACAATTTAAGCTCAAAGATTCAAACTAACCCATAAAAACACTTAAGCACAAAAACTAACCTAATTAATGCGTACTAAACACTTGAAATAACATTAAAATACTTATCTAATCTAACCGTAAACATAATACAAATCACAACTATCAACATCCTCACACTTAAACGTTTGCTTGTCCTTAAGTAAATAAAACAACAAACATGTAACATCAAAGACAAACAATGCAATAATGTGACAGCGGCTCTAATCTTCGTGAAATAAATTTAATCATGGACACAATCATTCGAATTATATCAAATCATTAACAAACAAAATGGGTGTCTAGGGGCTTTGACTAGATATACAACTTAATCGAGACCCATATGCTAACTTATGTACCCTTTTTAATTGTGCACACAGATTAATAATTTTTCAGTCTCTCAGACTTTGTAACTATTCCTAGGTATATTTTCATGAAGAAGAAAAATCAAGATTATTACAGGAACCGTATGTTTTTATTTAAAACATTTTTTTGAGACTTAGTCTTTTACTCAGAGGCAAACATTGGTGATGAATGTTGATCCGGTTACTTAACTAGGTCATTTATTAACAGTTTGGTTGGAACATCATTATAGCTTTTTACACAAAGGCACACATTTGTAATGCGTGTCGATCTGGTTTCTTAGCTATTATCATATGTTCAACTAGCTACTAGCTCTATTTATAACCCATGGGTCATGGAATAGTATTTTTTAATTAAAAAACTATTGGTTTCTATGTAAAAAAATACTAGTTAAGCTACCTAGTAAAAAGGCCTCAAATTATAAATGAATGTGACAACTTAGAGGGAGCTAAATTTACACTAAGTCCTAATTATGCTGTATGTTTATTCAAAGGCCCCCTAATTCATTAATTTTACAAGCTAATGATTATTAATAACCTAATAGAATCTGTCCAAAATTAAATGAATTTCACTCAAACCTAAGCCGTTGACCCATTTACACATTTCACACAATGGAGCCTACTACTATCATACGATATGCAAAGTCACATATAAAATAAAAACATAGAATCCCTCCTCACACTTGAACAACACATTGTCCTCAATGTGAGAAGAGACACCCATGGCTCATACATTGCGGGAATGTGAAAGTAGAAACACACATACTATTTTTTTAACAAGGAAGAGCAGAAAAATTAACGACAAAACATAAAATGAAAATAAAACTCACATAAAAATAAAATTTAAAATAGAACTGCTAGACATTGAACAACATGCAATTAAAATAGAATTGAATAAAAAAATTGTGGGTTAGACTTGAATCCTAAGGAGATGGAGGTGGTGATGGTGTAGGAGGTGGTGATTGGATGCCTTGGGCCTCGAAACACCGATGAAGTTGGCGAATCTCATGGATCTGGCGTCATTGTGTGCGCACCACATCCTGTATTGTTCTATTGGTTTTGGATATTGTATCCAAGCCTTGGTCCAACGTTGTTCCTCTTCTTCCTCTTCTTTTGATTCCTCGCTTGCTGAGTCCCTTGCCTACCGAGGTGGAGCGAAACTTAAGCTTGCCTGATCCGTCCTGGTCTCCACATATGTCTTCTTATTAATTTCCCGTAGACTTATATTGGTAGAGTGAATGTAACATCCCCTCAACAATGGGAAGGGTAAAATAGTCGTTTGGAATAGGTTATAAGTGCTTAAAATTGTATTGATATGTTCAAGCATACACATGTAGGTGAATAGTGAATTTTGCACATGTAAATGACTGTACATGCATTCATGACATTTCTCGGTATTTTTGTGAAGAAATGTGAATTATGAAAAATATGATTTGTGTGTATAAAAATTGTGTTGGAGAGGGTCCTTT